>JANIJG010003701.1:0-17627 GCA_024611175.1 Megaceryle torquata
GCCCCCCCCCTCCTCCCCGAGCCTGCTCACGTGACCCTTCCCGGGAAGTGGGTGAAAGGTTGCGCCGCGCCGCGCAGGCCAACAACGGCCCGGGCTGCGGCGGGGACGGCCCCGCCCGCGCCCCCGCCGCTCCCCTCTACGCCGCGCCGGCCGGGAAGGCGCCGCCAGCGCCAGGCAAAAGTTTCCGAAGAGAAAGACCGCAGGCAGCGAGGGAAGCAAAGCTTATCCCCGCAGCTAGAACAAAGTGTAGTTCGCTTACACAACTTCACAGCTGTTCTTCCGGCTCTCGGTGCTAAAAAAGCCTCCGCTGTTTGGCGTTAGTTTTCTTTAACCAAGGGTAACGTCTGTTTTCCTGGAAGAAGCTCTTGGCTGTAACACACCAAAATTTTAAAGAGCCCTCAGATCAATTTATTTTTTTAAGCCAAGTCACAGCTATGACAGAGCCTGATACCTGTGTAATCATGTAAAGTGACATGAGACTAAAGCTAAATAATAAAGCTGAACTAAGAGAGAGCCACATCACGCTACATACAGTATCACCGGTGCTATTACCAGCTGCTAATTACTAGTTTATATCAGTATAGCGACGGGCTTACAACAGAAAATAACCTGCTAATTACCACTGAAGACTACAATACTCGTTTCATAGAACACCCGTTCACAGTGGTCAGAAAATGCATAAAAAGAGCCTGTAGATCCCAAAAGTGAAGAAGTCAGACATTCAGGAAAATTCTTTAAGGAAAAGAAGAATGAAGGCGTTAGATCTTCCCCATTCTCAATGCTACTCTCCTAACAGACGTGATAAGAGAGTGAGGAGTTCTCACTAATCTCTAGACTGCAGTTTCAATGCAATTGTCCTCTAAGTACTGAAAAATTGCCAGGCAAGAGGAAGAATGAGGTATTTGTCTCGATCCTCCTTTGCACTCTTTCCAAAAAAAAAAAAAAAAAAAAAAAAAAAAAAAAAAGTTACTATTTCAGCTCCATCAACACTAGTATAGATCTGTTCCATGGAGTTCCTAGATCTCTTGCAACAAGTCTTAATAGCATTCTCATCCAGTAATCCTGTCGTACCAGGAATGAAAGGTAACATTTTCTCTGTTTATCTCAAAAGCAGTCTGTAGTGACTGTGGGGTTGGCTGCAATCACACGACCATATACAGCTGGTGTCTCCCTCTCACACACATGGTTTAGTATTTAGCTTACACACACCTGAAAACCCACCCCTGGCACTAACCCGCGTGGACGCTTCTGCTGAGCTGAAACTCGTCCTGTTGACAGGTCAAAGCAGCTCCGCGAACTCGCCAAGCTGCCGGTCACCAACGTCATCTTCGTTTGTGCGGCGCAGATTCAATGACTGTCCCCGTGTGGCTCCCCCTGCCCCATTTCCCCTGCGGCAGTAACCGAGCCAACCCTCGGTCCCGAGGAAAGCGCCGGCGGAATGCCAAGGACCCTTCCTCGCCCTTCCAGGGTGCTCCCGCGCCGCACCCCGCTGGGACCCCCCTGCACCCGCCGGGGAGCAGCCCCGCTCCCACCACCCTCCCTGCGTTTTCACCCCTTCCTCCCGCAAGGAGAAGCCCTACTGAGGAAATAGCGCCCAGCGCACTCGCACATTTACCTCAGACCTTCGTACTCGCCGTAATGGCAATAATAATTAGGTTAAAACCAGACCAGCCGAGCCCGTCCACCTGACGCCAGTCTCGTCCTCCCTCAACCCCAGCGCGGCCGGCGATGCGCGGCCGGCGCGTCCCGGCTGAGAGGGGGCGGGGAGGGGTGGAGCGGCAGCCCACGGTGAATCAGCCGGACACCGGAGAACACGGCCCGCCGCTGCCCCCTATCCCGCTCCCCTGGGACCGCCGCAGCTCATCGCCTGCAAAGGGCGGAACTAAGCCGACACGCGCCTGGAAAGCCGGAGAGAGAGGACCTGCTCCCCACAGCCGCCCGGGGTCCGCAGCCGGCGAGAGCCCCGCTCGCACTCACCTGCCGAGCGAGCGGCGGTTGCCGGACCGTGGGCGGGGCAGGGCAAGCCAAGCCGGGCTGGGCTGAGGGAAGGCGAGCGAGCGGCGAGTGAGAGACAGCGACCGCTCCCACTCACACCCTGCGCGAGCCGGGCTTGCCGCCCGCTCCCCCATTGGCTGCCGGCGTCAGGGGGCGGGCCCGGGGCGGGGCAGGGAGGAAGGCAGGGCGCGGCCCGAGCTGGCGGGCGGAGCGGAGACGGGAGGGGCGGGTCGTGTGATTGGCGGGGAACCCGGGGCGGGGCCAACTGGGCCCGCGGGGCGGGGCGGGGCGGGAAGCCGGTGCAGTCCCGGGGCTGCCCCTGGGCCACCGCTGCGCGCGGTCCCGGTGCTGTCAGCTGCCGTCCTGAGTGGCGGGAGCTCCAGGACAGCGAGGAGAGGCTCCGGGGGTGCAAATGGGAAACACCGCGCCTGGGGGACCCGCTTGGTCGTGCTGTGAAGGGGCGCTCAGGAAAATGGAGATGTACAAAGAGCTTTGGGGCCTCGCCCTGGATAGTGGCTCTCCTTTAGGTTCCTGCGCTCTAGCCAGGCGGAGGGTTCGGTATTCGAGCAAATGCAGGCTAGCACTGCGGGTGGGGCTTGGAGGGGGAAGGTGAGGGCCACCAGCAGCTGTCACTCCTGGTTCCGGGTGAGTGGGAAACTTGACTGGAGGTTTTTATCTTTTGGCCCATGGATATGGCTGGAGTTAGGCAGTAGGGCAGGTAGATCTTTAGGAGGCTGCTCAAGTGCAGAGCCCATGTGTCGGTGGGGCTGTGTAGGGGCTGCCAAGGGAAGCTGAGGGCCAGCAATAGCTTCCAGTCCTGGCCTCTTCTGTGTGGGAGCCCTAAACTGGAAGTTTGGGGTGCAGCCATGGAACTAACATGGCCTCCCTGGAAAGGACCAGCCAGCCCACCCTGCTCCAACAAATACTGGGATCTGAGGAAAACAGTCAATACATCCCAGCAAAAGTAATTGCATTCTTAAAAAATGCAAAATCATTAAAGTAATTAAAAAAAAGGCATATGCATCAGTCTCAGGGCAGAATGATGCTCCATTTGAAATGAGTACTTTTGAAATTTATAATGGGCTAGTCACTTTTAAGAGCTCAGAGCTTGAATATCTGATGCTCTGTTTGATTCAGTATGGTAACAGCAGGAAGACTGCTCTGTCCCAAAAGGAAGTCACAGCCTGTCAGACTGAAATAGTCAGTATGAAGTCTCTTCTTGGAATAGTACGAGTTGGGATTCATGCATTTTTCCCTTGTGGGCAGACCCAGCCACGCACTCCTGCCCGCTGCAATTGCCAAGATGTGGCTGAAGGCTCCAAAGCATACAAACAAATGACCAAACTCAGAAGCATGGACACTACAGTCTAAGCCACTCCCTTACCCTTAAGAGACTCTCCCTTAGTCTTAAGAGCAATGACAATGAAAAAAACCCAACCACTTCAGGTCAGGATTTTCCCTTTTAGTGTTCTGTGCCTATTGATGCAATTTTAAGACGATGTTATTCTTTCAGAAGGACATACAAAGCCTAGAAGAAAGCAAGAGGAGGGGGAGAAAATCGAGGGATTTAGAACTATTAGTATTAGCAGGGGGACAAAGAAAGCAAAAGAACAATTTGCTGCAAGCCCAGCTACACTCCTAGCTTCAGCAGCATTCATATCTACATATTTTTAGCCACAGTAGATAGGAACATAATTCGGCCAGTTACAAGAAGGTAAATTCATAGAATGATAGGGGTTGGAAGGGACCTCTGGAGATCATCGAGTTCAACCCCCCCCTGCCAGAGCAGGATCACCCAGGGCAGGCTCACAGGAACACAGCCTGGCAGGTTTGGAAAGTTGCCAGAGATGGAGACTCCACAAACTCTCTGGTCCAGGAGCCTGGTCCAGGCTCTGTCACACTCACAGGAAAGAAGTTTTTCCTTACATTCAGGTGGAACTTCCTGTGTTCCAGTTTGAGTCCATTGCCCTTTGTCACATCTTAGGACATCAGTGAAAAGAGACTGGCCCCTTCTACTTGACACCCACCCTTCAGATATTTGTAAACATTCATAAGATCCCTTCACAGTCTTCTCCAGCTAAACAGCCCCAGGGCACTCAGCCTTTCCTCATAAGAGAGATATTCCAGTCCCTTCATCATCCTTGTAGCTTCCATTGGACTCTCCAGTATTTCCCTGTCTCTCTTGAACTAGGAAGCCCAGAACTGGACACAATACTCCAGATGTGGTCTCAAACAGCTTAAAAAGAAAAAAAAAATCATCTGTATGTTTTTCATTATTCACAAAGGCAACCTAAAATGTCTTGTTAGGTGCTTTCTTTTTATCTTCCAGGCAGCTTTTACATTTGAAATATTAAAAACAACCCCAATTCTATTTTTTCTCATTCTACCAGGAGTTTCTTCAGCTAAAGGCATAAGGTGATTCAGCCTCTCATGGCTGCAGCTATAGTCACCTGCAGACCTGCAGTGTGGCCCATGATGCAGTAACAACCTTTCCCTGCTCAGCAAAGGGAAGTAAGTTTTTCCCTCATAACTGATACATCTTTAATTTCTAAAAATTTATGAGTGTCACCAGTACAGGCCACATGTGCTTAGTGCTGTAAGATCTTCCTAGTAACTAATTCTGATCCTTGTAATCCAAAGAAAGCAAAATAATCAATGACACGTGACATTTATCTGGGCCTTGGCAGACTGAAATGATTTCAGCTTACCATGATAGATATGTACCCCTTGAATTAAATACATTTGGCTGCCTTACTCCAGCCCTTTGAGACTTCCTGGCTTCTGTACCTGCAATATGGCTTCTTTGTAGCAGCTTTTTTTTTTTTTTCCCCAGTATACCTATTGCTCATTATTTTCACTTCATTATATTTTTTGACAGATTGTAATGATGGCAAACCTTAAACCTGAACCTGGTCTAGAACCTGTCTATGTCCAGTGTAATTTTGTGTTGTTCTTTTCAGGTGTATTTATTTGAATAAATTCAGTTTCTCAAGTTGCTTAAGGCAAGCAGTTTTAATATGGAGAAGTGATTCTCTGCGTTGTTTTGAAACAGAATTATTCTGTTTATTAGGATTTAATTATTCCAGACCTTCAGAGCACATATTTTTTGGGTTCAGTCTCAGTGGCTTGAGCAGATATTTTCCTGGTTTGCTTGCTGGTCAAAACACCACCACAGTTTCATTTTAAACAGGACCAACACCATTTGGTGTTTTCCTTCTTATTATCTCCCATGATACCTGAAAACAAAGGCTACCACTTCATAGTTAGGATGTAAGCACAGGTAAGTCAGAGTCCCACAGCAACTTGCTGCTGAGTGTCAAAGAAAACTGTTAAGTAAATGAACTGAAGAGCAGCTCCAAAATACAACTTTTTGTAGCTAGGTAAGCGTGTGCATGTTTGTATGCCAGGGAGCCAAGGGCGAGAGCAAAGCAGGCAGGGCAGGGCCCTCTCTGACGGTGGCATCTCCCATGGCACCGGGCAAGGTGGGCAGGACAAGGTCCTGTGATAGCTGACAGCGTCAGCCAGATCATTAGACATGTCTTCAGTGATGAAGCAAGTTTAAGGTTTTCAAGTTGGAAAACTGAGTTTGGATTAGGCTCTGGATCAACAGGGAGCATGGCTGGGTGCAAGGCAGCTGCTGGAGGGCACTGGGGATGAGAGCCCAAGCTTGAAACAAAGACAGGAACCCCGCTGGGGCCATGCAGCACAGCAGGCCCCCCGTAGCCCATTTCAAAGGCAGACACCTGCAGTCTGTGTCTAAGCTGGCCTGGATGTCCGGCACCCAAAAGCCTGGGAGCGGTGTGGGGCGGGATATCCCCCGGGCACTGTACACACACACACGCTCAGACTCGCAGAATGGTCACACTGACCCTGCTGTGAGATGAAGCAAGAAAAGTGGAGACCCTTACAAAATGCAATGTCCAAAAAGGATTTTTTTGTCAAGAATGAAATGTTGCAAAACTGCGTAGTGCACATTACTGACCAGTGAAGATCACTGAGTGATTTTGCAGACCACAAACAGTGCCCATGCCTTGCCGCATTCTCCTTTTCTTAAATGTTCCAGACCATTCCTGTCTCCCAAGTCCTTATTGCTATGAGACAACAGTGTCAGCCACTGTTGTTACACTGAGTAACACCAAGCTCTGACAACATAATAATGTCTCAGACTTTGATCTGTTTTGATCTTTGACCACCCTTAAATACTTTCTCATTGAAATCCTGTAGCAATTCAACAGATATTTAAACATAAGAGTGACTTGCAATTTGTTGCCCTGCTTTTTATCATCAAATAAAATGGATACTACTAACCTCACTTGACTGAGTTGTCAGCAGCGTTATCAGCCTATCCTGCGGCAGTCAGACCTAGCAGAAAACATATGGTGTACATCTGTGACTGCAACAGCGGAAAGATGTTTTGGGAAAATAAACATACCTCACTTCTCCTAAACAGTAGAATTTTTAGAACTGATTATTCACTTTTAGTATACTATTTTTTTCTTTTCTCAAGTGGGACAAGCATTGTTTTTAAATTCATCGATTAAGGAATTGCAAAATGACCTCTCAGAACATGTCACAGGTTTTGCTTAGAGTTTATAAATAAAAATAAAACAATTGTACCTTTCCAAATTTCTGTCAAACTAGCTAGGTTTTACAGGTTCCTTGAAAAGTGGCACTCATAGATGCCATTTAACCAGTAAATAGTATGCTGTTGTTGTAGAAATGACACAATGACAACTCTTCAGGTTGTGAACACCCACCTAACTTTCCCAAATCTGATCCAGATATTCTCCATGGCTTGGGTTATACAGTCTAATAGTGGCTGTGCTTGTGACACCCCCTAAGCTCTGCAAAACTCTGAGAAAGAAAACTCTCTAAAAATACACAGAGAGTGTGCATTTCTAGAAAAGAGTGGAGGTTTATTTAGAGATTATTTGGAAAGTTATTTAAAAGTTTGTTTGTTCAGATCAAAGGATCTGGCAGATACTTTTGGGAAGACACTGTTATGTCCAGTTGTAAAATATTTAAAATAATCCACTGTCAATAAAAAATTTGTCACTCAGCCTAACAGTCACTCACAAATTGATAGCATAGTTTTTCTTAGCAATTTCAAAGGGGAGGCATAACTAAAGGGGGTTGTACTGCAGATTTCTTTGCTCATTGGGCAACAGATACTGTATGAACTATTTCCTACTGCAATCTACTGGATGGAAGCAGAACAGTTTGTTTCCTACACACACAGGCCTGCAAGAACGATGGCATTACCTTTGTGACTGTTTGATTTATCGTATGTCAGTTAAGTGCCTTACAGTAGTTCTCAGATTGAACTGCTGTTTAGAGACCAAGCCTAAAAGCAAAGCGAGTTCAATTCCTTGCTACTCTGTTTTAGTAGAGTAGCATATCAGCTGAGTTCCTCAATAGTATTCATAGTTCAAGATAAGCAGAGCACTTGGGAAGGCCATGGAAAAACTGACCTGTGCAGGTGGGGATTAAGGAGAAGAAACCTCCCTTTATTTGACATGATTTTGCCATTTGAGACAGAATGAAAAATGCACAGGTTTAACCGAGCGGATTAAAAGATTCTCCTTCCACTTTCCTCATAGCTTTTGAACAAATAGAATAAACCCGCAAAGCAACGCAACACTCGCTAGGACTGATGTTGGTTACACAGAGTTGTTGTATCAGCATAATCTTTTCCCTTCAATTGCCAGGGGCCCATCCATAAATAATTGAAGCATATCCACACTTCATTTTAGCATTTTCCTTATTAAGCGTTGTGCTCACTCAGTTACACCTTCTTTAATGGTGAGTACAGCTGTGTGAGGATGTATTCTTCCACCCTGCCTAGTGTTTTGTTATTTTCTTGCCTTACATTCATAATACCTCCCAGAAAACACAGGAAATTTGCATCAGACCAACCCTGCCCCCATAAAGGTTCTATTGACATCTAACATTAGTGCCAGAGCTATTTCCAAACGAAGCCAGATAAAGTATCCAGTAATGAATGCCATAGTCACAGAAATCAAACTAAGATCCACAGTGCTACTCTTTACAAAGTCTGATCCCCAACCCCTGTTTCAGGACAGAAAGGGATATTCTAACTATGCAAAGTCCTAAAAGAGGGCTCATTTTCATTATAACGTTGATGCCGAAGTAAAAACTACCTGTGCTGTAGTTGCTTTCTTATCACACAAATAGATTTCCATAAGCCGGCTGCAATATGAGCTCAATTCCACAGACTTTGTTTCAGGTGTATAATGCATAACCAAGAGATTTTAAGGCCCTGTAGATCTGCAGTGTATGCAAGTCTCATCTTCAGTCAAAGCTGAGTGCACACATGCAATTAAAATCTACCTTTGTACCTTTTCTATTGAATGTCCTTATCTTTCTATATCTGCAGCCATAATAAAACATAATTTATCTGCAATGTGTTTCCTTTGATGTCTTTAGTGCCACCAACTCAAGCAAAGAAGAATGCTGAGTGGGTAAGATGAGGGAAAAAAATCCTCCAGAAATTAGAGGACACGAGCAAGCAAGTGCAAAGCAGCTTGAACAAGAACAATGTTTGCACTGGAAGAAAAGCAGTTTAAAATCTCCCTGCATAGTTATACTGAAGATCCAGGTTTCTGATTCAGCTCCTCACAAGTAGTGGTGTGTAGGCTACTGCTGGGGATGGGTCCAGTGTGACAGGATGTGTTGTGTGTGTTGTTCTTGCCATGACTGCTGGGCTTTAGCACCCTCAGCACCTGATCATCTTCCTCATCAGATGCTCTGGTATGCTTGTATGCTTGTTGTGGCAGTAAATATTACAGATCTTTGTGGATTAATGGCACTAACTCTTGAATAAAGATGTTTTAGTTCCTCACTCTGCCTGTATGATTTCTGTTGCAAAGTTCTGGCATTCACTGTGCTCACTTTCAGCTCCTGTTGTGCCCTTGCTGCCCCTGAGGACACTTCGAATCTTTTTGCATCCTTACTGGAAGGAGAGGAAACATGCATTTAAAAGGCAATTGAACGTTGCCAGAAGCTCTCAAGTGGTCTCTAGGAACACTGCAGCAGTGAGGGGGGCAGCAAAGCTGTCAAAGCAGTGCCAAATACTCAAATAGTATCCAGAAGGGTCAGTACCCACAGAGATTTCATAACTGCCTAAGACAGCTGTGAATCAGTGGGATCATTTTGATGCCAGCCCCGGTTCTCCAAGGGTGAAGCAGCATAGTGTGATGGACTAGTTAGCAGGCTGTCCAATAATGTGCTTTAAATACAGTGTTACAACAGATGGATCCCAACTATAATGCTCAAAGCTGTAGCTGTGAAACCAGGATCTTGGTTAATGCTAATGAATCTTTAAATTATTATTCCTTCCATTCATCTGACATAGAATTTCTTGCCATTAAGAAAGATTTTTTTTCCTCCTCCTCCCCGCCCCCCATCAGAAATTGACAGCAGCACCAACAAAGTCAATGGCTAGTTTTTAGCACTAAGGCCTTACTAGAGAGGAAAATTGTTTTAAGGCTGGAGAATTACCGGGTTAAAAAGTTAGTTTGAAGGTTGTTTTAGTCTATAGTCTTCTGTTTTGCTGTTTGTATTTATTCTTCTCCTTGCAAGAGGAAGCTCCTTCCAGAGCAAGCTATTTGTCACGTGGGTCTCTCTTCCTCACTTAACTGTCAAAATGTATTGCCTTTATAATTTAATATTTCCTGAGCACATTGATGTATCTACATGCATAACAGCAAAGTGAGTCTGGAAGAAGTGGTTTACACTTTGGTGCAGGAGGCAGTGAATTTTGTGCTACTCTTCACCTAAATATAATAAGCAGGTGGAAGATTTGCTCTGTGGATAAATAGCTAAGAAAAGCACCATCATATTTTTCAGTTTCTGGAGAAATTGAAGTATTTAGTTATTCTTGAAGACCTCGTGTTTATCAAACCATCCTAACAAGTAGCAAAAATTGTTACAGAAAGCAAAATGTCTGACTAACCTATTTACCATCATTAACTTCAGTTCCTATCAAGATGGGCAGCAGAAAGTAAACCAAGCAGTGCACAAGAACTTCTGTGCTGTTTGGCTGACTCTTTGAAGTGACGTAAACATCCAGTGGACTTTGTCCATATTTGTGACTGAACAGAAGCACAAATTCTGCCTGTATGTATCTAAAGCACAAGCTGAAACCACATAAAGAGCTGAGAATGGCTAAGGAAAGATGACTGGATCATCAACATGTTTCACAAACAAGTTTTCCAGGACCTAAAGAAATATAATATAGATGACTTTCTGGGCTATCTAGTAAGTTTGCATCCAAGGTCAGCTTCCTAGGTAAGCCCTATCTGCCAGGCTGCTTTTCCAAATACTGTCAGTCAGGGAATGACTATTGCAAAGCCCCATGTCCTGCCTGCTGGAGTTTTACACTTTCACTCTCTGTGAGGATAAGTTTAGTTTGCATTTTTGCGTGGAAAGCTAATGAATTAAACAATAACACAAATGACCTGCTGGATGACTGCAATACCACCACACATAAATATGTCCTTCATTTAAATGAAGGAACAGGAGGATCTTGGGAAAAATGGCTAAGATAAGAAAACCATCAGTATGTGGAATTATTAAAAACATATAGGGCTGAGAAGTCTCAGTGTTCTTCTATATGACAATATACAACTAATTTAATTGGTCACAGAAGGGACAGAAATTCCACTTCTTCAAAGACTATACTTTTCTGAATAGAGGAGCTGGTGGGTGATGTGAAACTCAAGGGCACCCTTGGCTGTAGTGACCATGAAATGGTGGAATTCAAGATCCTTAGGGCAACAAGGCGGGTGCACAGCAAGGTCATGAGCCTGGACTTCAGGAGAGCAGACTTCAAGCTCCTCAGGGATCTGATTGGTAGAGCACCATGGGATAAAGCCCTGGAGGGGAGAGGGGCCCAAGAAAGCTGTTTGGTATTCAATGACAATCCTCCAAGCCCAGGAGTGATGGGTACCAACAATGGGGAAGGCAGGCAAGAAAGCCAGGAAGCCTGCATAGATCAACAAGAAGTTCCTGGACACACATAGATTCAAAAAGAAAGTCTACACAGAGTGGAAGCAGAAACAAGTGGCCTGGGAGGATTACAAAGAAGCTCTGTGTGTGGCCAGGGATCAGGTTAGGAAAGCTAAAGCCCAGACAGAATTAAATCTGGACAGGGACATCGAGGGCCACACAAAAAATTCTACATGTACATCAGTGATAAAGGAAGGCTAGGGAAGACATGGGCCCTCTCTAGAAGGGAACAGCAGACCTGTTCCTTGGGGATTGGTACTGGGACCAGTGCATTTTAACATCTTTGTCAGTGACATGGACAGTGGGACCAAGGTCAGCCTCAGCAAGTTTGGGATGCTATGGATGTTCTGTCACTGGATGTGTTCAAGCCCAGGTTGGATGGGGCTTTGAGCAACCTGGTCTAGTAGGAGGTGTCCCTGCCCATGGCAGGGGGGTCGGAACTAGATGATTTTTAAGGTCTCTTCTAATCTAAACCATTCTGTGATATACGATTCTATGAATGATTAAAACGACTAGTGGAGAAAAGCAATGTTCTGAAACAGAATACAAGGAAAGACTGCTTCCTACCAAAGGCCATGAAAAACAGTAGAACAGTGTTTCTCAGGATATCTTAATGCTGGCCCAATGATGTTACATGGCTTTTCTAGGAAGCAAATATGATTTGAATAATTAACTTGATGCAGGCAGATTTTGGTTTTAGAAATAAATACATGAAAATAACTTTGTAGAAAGAATACATATGGGGAGATCCCATGCTCTAGAATAATGCCATATTAAAAAGGCCGTAACAATAGGTCCCTAATAAATGTTCTTATTTTCATGAAACCTGAATTTGATTCAGGATTTCAAAGTGATCTTCACTTGGAAAACTGCCTCACATTAGGTCCTTACTGTGCAAATATCAGCTGCCTATGTCATTGGTAAAACACTTTGTGCAACAGGTTTAGAACCCGGGGGGGGGGGATTTCCTTCAGCACAAAATAGGGCTCACTGTCCTTGCATGGTTATTGCTAAAAACAACCAACCAACCAACACCAAAACAAAAAGGCCTTGGAAAAATTTATGTTTTGGGATTTAATCAAACATGACTATTACAACCAGACACAAAGACTGCACATTTTTTTAAATTATATTTTCCTACCTTTGAAGCAGCTGTGAGTTGTCATACTCTGCCACTTCAGTAGCTTTGTAAGAAGTTCCACACATCACAGGCATTTGCAGTTCCCATCCTTCTCATGGGATATGAGCTGGAAATGAATTCCAAAAACAAAAGTGCACAGTTTTGCTGGGCTTCTTGTGAACATGTGCAAAAAGTGTGAATATTGATGCAAATATGATTGTACTGTTTGGAGATTAGCTAACATCACTCACCCCCTTTCATCACTAGCTTTTGTTGAGGTGCACCTGGCTATATCCATCACTACTTTTCAGCAGCAATAACAATAATAATACAATGATGAGCTTGCACAGTGTTTTGTACAAGGTGCATACCTTCATAATCCTCCTCTAATATCTGGCAATTATGCTGATAACAGTTTTAGCCCTGTGAGCTCACAGTTGAGCTTCCCACATTGTGTCTGCAGCCTTCAAGTGGAAATCTCACCCTCTAATGTAGTGAGATGTCAGCACTGCATGGAGGGTCATTCCTCATCAAACTCCTTGCCTGGCATCTGTAGGATGCAGCCAGTTGTCCACAGTCCTTATGTGAACCAAGTGTGTTAGGTAATGTATATGACATGTGCAGCTGCACATGTATGTATATGGCAATGTATGTGTAGGGAAAATATCAGGTATATGACCTGACTTTACTAGGAAAAATTTAGGCACGTTCTCCATTGATGCTCATCCCTCCCAGACATTCTTCCTGAAGTCAAGAGAACAGTGGAGACATTAGAGTCTGTCTTTAAAAATAAACAATGGGAACAAATAGAGGGACAGAGTCTCTCAAACAGCCTGTACTTCCAAAAGAAGTCCACAGGCACAAAATCACTTGGGACCCTTGCCCAAAATGGACTCTTGAACCAGACAAAATATATGGTTTGAGGTGTAGCAACTTACTTATTTCTCTCTCTGTAAATACTGGTGCTAGGACACTATCACCTACTCAGGTGTTTACACTCCAGCCTGCTGACAGACAAGGTGGACAAGTGTGGCTTAATCACACCTTGTTCAGCAGAATGCCACCAAATACCTACCAGACACAGTGGAAGTAGTTTAACAACTGCCCAAGTTGTTCACAAGTCAAAAGAAAAAGAAAACTAAGCAACATGTTTGGTTGGTAAAATTGCTAGAGAAAGCACTGGTACCCCAGCTTGCAGGGGCTCTCCAGGCTGGCACACGTTTTGCATATGGCCCAGGCCCTAGTGTGCACTGGTTAAGCAGGGCACCAATGGTTTCATATACACGGGGAGTTTATGATTTCTGCCATGGAAAAAACCACAGCTTATTCAGAAGGCTAAAGTGGGAAGGCTGACAATGAAAAAAAAGGGTATGCAAAACGACTGTTTTTTAAACTCAGCAATCCAGCTTAACGAATATCTTCCATTATCCAGGCAGTTGCCCCAGCTACATCTGCCAAGACAGAGTTCATCTTACCTCATGGTGGCTCTATGATACCTAGGTCATTAAATCTGATCCCAGGTCCCTCTGTGAGCAGTGGAAACATATCCTCTTCCAGGCAGCTGGAGCATGGCCCACAGGCATTGCCATCACTCTCCAGGGCTAAGAAAGGAGCCCACAAGACTATCTTACATTTACAGAATTAATTCTTAGATGCCTATATTTAAGTGAGAAGTTTTCCTCAAAAAAAAAAAAAGTTCAATGATGTTTATTTATGGTCAAATACTGTCTGCCTGCTCCCACTGATGATCACAGTACTGTACTATTAGCCCCATTTCTTCTACGTGAATGAAGTATTAGGCCATGGGAGTTAGAGCTACAAGTGTGGTCCTCTACAAGACAGACTATAACCTGCGTTGTATCTCTATACAACGCAACTAAAACAATGAAACATTTATTTTCAGAAGGAAGTGATACAAAACATTAACTTTAAAGCAACAATGAAGCAAGAAAGTTGCAGCATGTCATTTTAGCTTCATTAAAATGATAGGGCCTCCCAAGAAATACCTCCATTCTGATGGAGTCCTCTTTGAAATCCAACCCAGTTCACTTACTTCTAATGGCTACAGCCACACTGGGGCAAGGCCTGGAGCCTAGGGTGAACTTTTCACATCAGCTACTCTGTGAAAGGCATTGGCTTCTGGATGTAGACAAGCTACACAAAGATTTACACCCACACTACAAGACTGCTAATTTAGCCTGCTGAGATCCTGCTTCCGGCAGCTGATTGCCTTGACTGTTCCAAGTAGGTCATTCAAGCCTACCCATACTCTTCTAGGCTACCACTTGTAGTGCATACACAGCCTAAAGAATCTGCAGCATTTCAGTAAAATTACCAGTTGTACTTAATACACCTGCACCCTGGTTACATTTAAATAAACATAGGCCTGTCTGACTTTTGGAGCATGCCCTTACCATTTGTGATGATAGATCAAGAACAGAACCAAAGTCAGTTGCAGATCCTCCCCCCCGCGAGGTCACAGCTGTGAAATGTTGAGTCACTGGCTCCAGTCCAGAAAAGCACGTAGTCCATTTACACGTGCACTCTGTGACAGTGTTCCCATGCTTAAGTACGAACCTCCCTTTTGATGGCTGCTAGAGAGGATGCCAAACTCTTAACATGCTGTATAATGTGTAACACCAAAAGCAGCATTAATACAAAATACTGTACTCAAAACTTCTCACTTTTAAGATTTTTCAGCTCTTCGATCTAAAGGACAGTGCTGAACTTTATGAATGCTCAAAAAACTACATTCAGCAGTGATTTTTATATTAACATCTGCCTTTAGGTTTTGCAGTCTAGATTGTTCCACAAACACAGAGAATGGGACCTGGGGTTCAACTTCCAAGACCACCAACCCCACTAACAGGATTGACAAAATAGACAGAAAGACTCAAAGAATGTGTCATTTTGGTGCATGTCTGGGATTTGAAATATCCTTTTCTGTGAGATTCCACCAACAGTTAATTTTCAGAAATATTTTTTAAAATGAAAAATTAAATATTTAAGATATGGGAATAAGTAGTAAACCAGCATGAAGTAGAGAATGAGCTGCTGTGAGATATGTAGATGCAGCACCAAAGGCACAAAACTGTGCAAGTCTCCTGTAACTGATGACTTGTTAAACTACGGTGTGCCTATGGACTACAGGGGGTGGTTAGTTATCTACTTCCTGGACATACTCAAGTGTTCCCAGAACACTTCTACTTCACTTTAACTGAGCACATTTGACTATAACACAGAAATGTCCCACAGGTTAAAGACAAAACCTGGCAAACATTAAAAAAGAGGAGAGATAGACGGCATGTGAAGCAAACCACCAGGGCCAGCTCTTGTTGCATGTCTGTCAGGTCTTCACAAGCAGCCCAAGCTCTTGATGCTTTCTATTCAACAACCTTGTCCTAGGAAATGCTGAGTGAGGATCCTGGGTCATCCAAAAAGAAAGGCAGAGGTCCTGGCGTGCACAGAAAGTCACTTGGAGGAGCACAGAAAAGCGTTCGGGGTAGATGGGATGCAAAGAAGGGCACCCAGAGCTGTGCCAGGAGGGGCTGTGCTTCAGTCTTGACCATTTCTGAGGCAGCTTGAACTCCTTCATATGCTTCCAGGATCAATTTTTCAGATGGCCTCAGCTCCTTTGTACCCTCACCTCTAAAACCCTAGAGGTCAGCTCTGGGTCTCCCCAGGTGCTCTCTGCTGAATGCTCCAGGTAGGACCATTTTTCCCCAGTTGTGGTGTAGACCATGTTTTTAATCTCTTGTTCTTCCTGGACTGGCCTGAGGAATACAACATGAACTATGTTCAAAGGCTTGTCACTGCTCAGGGAACCAGTGGAAAAAAAAAAAAAAAATCATTCTTCTGGGTCACATAGTAGAGAGAGCTCACAATCAGGCTGTAGTCTGGGGTATGCATCCTCCAGAAACCCACAGTGTCCAGGAAAGCCTGTGTTTCCTTTTTACTGGTTGGTGGGGACATAGCTGCTGTCTTGTTGATCACATCCATTGGGATCTGGTGGTGCCCATCTTGCCATTTTATTCCTAGTAAGTCCAGCTTCCTCTAGCCATCCCTATCTCCAAGGGCTGGCTGGAATGCAAGAGGATTAATCTCTTACCAAAGTTATCCATCCCTACAAGCAACATGTAATTGGCATTGTTGACAGGATTGACCTGGATAAACTACTGCAGAAATACAGGGTTGCACCATCCCAGGCAGGGATAGAACGGGCCTGGCAGTTTTGGAAACATGAGGACAAGGCAGTAGAGTGAATAGAGCAGTGTAGGAATCAAAAGAGAATAAAGAAAGGAAAAGGTAAAGGAGTTATTTGTGCAGTTTTGGTGGCTTGTTTACTGTGCATACAAAAACAAATCAAGAGATCCCCACCCACTGAAGAGATTCCAAATGTAGAATATACAGCTCTGAAGTCAGAGAATGAGGTACTCCAAACATCTTTGGCTTTTGAGGAGACGACACTGGGGAAAATGGAAAAATGAGCAGGTGCTCTTAGGTAAAAACAAGCAATTAGAAAACCTACTGGCTGCAGCTGAGAGAAGAGAAACAGCTGCAGGAAAGTTTGGATAATTTACTTGATCAAGTCCCCCAGAAACAACTCTCTAATTTGGTCCAGCACATCCATAAGGTGGTAGTCACAGAATCATTAAGGTTGGAAATGACCTTCAAGATCATCAGGTCCGACTGTCTACTAAATATTATCAGAACCACTAAACCATGTCCTGAAGTGCCACATCTAGACTTTTTTTTTTTTTAAATGCCTCCAGGGATGGTAATTCCACCAGCTCCCTGGGCAGCCTGTTCCAGGGTCTCACCACTCTCTCAATAAAGAAATTTTTCCTAATATCCAACCTAAACCTCCCCTGGCGCAACTCAAGCCCATTTCCTTTTGTCCTATCACTAGTTACCTGGGAGAAGAGACCAACACCCACCTCACCACAGCCTCTTCAAGTACTTTTAGAGAGTTGTAAGGTCTCCTCTCAGCCTCCCCTTCTCTGGGCTAAGCAATCCTAGGTCTGGTCGGCACATGGGGCCCTCTGCTCCCCTCAAAAGGAAACAGTCTACGACAATGACCCTCCTTTTTTCCTTAACAAAGACATCCCTAATGTGTGGGGTTGGCTGACTCACCCCAGGCAACCCCTGGTCGTACTTTCATCTGTGTGATTTCCCCCACCTTCCAGTTCCAGAGCCCCGTACCTGCTGCACAGGGGCAACTGGGCAGGTGAGAGAGGCCGGGAGGGGATTCTCCTGCCTCCCCCCGTTTCCTGTTTCCATTCCCCCGTTTCTCAGGACCCCTCCTGCCCGGCGGCCGGAGGGGGAGGAAATCACCCGCTGCTTTTTGTGGCACCCCCGTCTGCTGCCCGTGCCCAGGCTGGGGCTCCACCGATCCAGCTCCTCTCACGCTCCCCGATGCTCCTTAACCTTTCCAGGTGCTCTCTGAGCACCGCCCCCAGGCTGGGCAGGTCCCTCACCTGGT
>JANIJG010003702.1:0-20161 GCA_024611175.1 Megaceryle torquata
AAATATATATAAGGTACCGCATTTCTGTATTTCTGTGCCATGTGTCCTGAATACACCAGGTATCTTTTTGAAAATCAGTAGGTTTTTGCAGAAAATCAGGCCTTTATGTTCCCTAGACATCCATTTTCTCTCAGAGTGCAAGGGTTGTGCTTTGGCCAGATTTGTGGAAAGACCCTGGGTAGTGTCCTAGGCACTCTGTCTTCTTTGGCTGAGCATTTAAGGCCAGACTCACTCTTCTTCAACTAAATTGCTGATTTTGCTAAATTCCTGAATCTTACTTGGGCTTTTACCACCCTTCTTAACATCACATCCATACCTAACATTGTTTCAGTGTCACCATGTGCTGCAGCAATGGAAGCTTGCTGGGTAGGCAGGCATCTGGATGTTCACCTCTGTGCCATTTGGTCTTATGTGTTAATAGTAAGAATGATAAAAAGCTGATTATCCTGCAGTCTGAAGAACAATAGCTAAAAAACTTCCTGGTATAGATGTGTCCTGTCAAGAAGGCACTCAGGAGTCAATTTTCCAAAGTAATAAATTAGGAATGTGTATACTAGGTTGTGGAAGTAGAACCAAATGTAGTTCAGCCAATGATTTAATAATTTAGCAGTTTGGTTACAATATAACTGCTTCACTTTCCCTCTTTAAAATCCAGGTGAAAACATTTTGATTCACAGCTGGTGTGTGCATGATGATGGCAACAAGCAGTAAGTCATTAAGCTGCAGATACTTGCTTGTATTGATTGCCTGTGTCCTACTGTACAGAGTCTGCACAGAGAAGCCGTGTGACTGGGGAGTGAGTTTGCAGTACTCTAGCTGTTTGTTCTGCACTGTTTCCCAGTGGCATATATATAGTGACTATTATGCTTGAAATTTTCCAAGTGGAGAAAACTACTTCACACAAAGGCATATTTACATTGCCTTAATAATACCTGTGAGTGATATCAGAAGAGAGTTGCTAAAAAGTTTCACAGTCTAATATACTAACATTTCTTCACTTAGGAAGGGCTCCATGCACTAAATTATTGTCAGCCTATTGTTTCAAAAGCAGAATGGATAAAAAAAAAAGAAACATGATCACAGCTGATATTAAGCATCATCCATAGGCAGTGTCTCAGTGAGATGTCTATTATATAACTTCATTAATAATTGATTCTTTTCTTGTGTTATGAGCAAACCATACAATGCACACTTATTCAGACCTCTCCTCCAGCCAGGTTATTATCCTTAGGTTTGATTGTGGATAAGAATACACAAAATCTTACCATTTTAATTTGTACTATATATTCTCTTTCATTCATCTCACATATTGTGAAAATAGCTGAAGTATTGAATTTTAATAATGTGCATTTGTTTCCACTCTCCCAGAAATTACGGAGTTTTTGTCCAAGATTGGTCTGTCACTAATGCACATAAAATTGCATTGGAACATGTGCTTTACACAGGCATAGCTCCAGGTAGTGCAGAATGGTGTGGCTTTGAAAGGGTACCGTATAATACTTCTTCAAGAAAATGAGCTAAGTGTGAAACTGTATGTTTCAGTGTGAAACTGTATGTTTCATGTATGGAGTTTATCTCTCCTTACTTAACCTTGTACTAATTCTGCATTGCCCAAGCGCAAGGGCTGTATTTTTATTCAGTCAGGCCTTCAAGTTAAGGAAAGGGAACACTTACTCTATTTGCTCACATCCATTTTAATATTTTTATAGGATGATAACAATCTTTCTCTGAACAAATGTTTTAAAATCTACTAGAGTGCAATCCTATTAATTAAATTCCCACAAATGGGGATGGTCAGGCAGACAGGTAGGCAGTTACTCCAGAAGAGGCTTGTCCTCAGTATTATCAATGTCTGTCTGTTCCAAGAAAGCAATCCTCATGCAACAAAAGCTCTAGCTCACCTGCCTTTGCTCACCAAAATAAAGACAAATTCAGACAACTAGGACCTGCTATATTTAAATACATAACCTTTAACTACAAGCTAACTCTTTATCAGCAACCGAAATGCAGCTTTGGAGATGCAGCTTGAGCTAAAGAAAAAACAAACAAAAAAAAACAACAACAAAACACAAACAAACAAAACACCCCAAAATAATTTTTAAAAACCCACAAAAACAAAAAAGCAAACCAACAAAAAAACAAAACAAAACCAAAACAAACAAACAAAAAACCAAACAAAACCCAACCAACCAACCAAACAACAAACAAACAAAAAAACCCCTCAACCAACCAAAATCCACAACCAAAAAAATCCCCACATCCTCCCCATTTCCACATTTAGGAAGCCCACATTCAGAAGTATGATCTGCTCCACAGCTCTGTGAAGCAGTATTCACTTTAGCACATTATACTGGTGTTTTTGCAGAAGACCCATCTGAATCTGGTGAAACTATCAGAGGCAATTGCCACATCCTGATAGCTGCCTGCAGAGTGTGGTGGTTACTTATCCATCCATGCATCCATCCATCCTAGAAAGGGTCTTGCTGGGAGAGATTGAGGAGCAGTGACAAGGCAACATTTGACAACATACAGTATCAACCCGTTGTGCATTTTCTGTGAGTCAGCAGAGAGACTTCAGTCTCCACTATACTCAGTCCAGGAATTTTCAAATGCATTAAATGTACATTCAGATGAATTGGAAATTTAAAGATAACATTAAGATATGCCCATTAAAACTTTGAAGAGTCAATTATTTTCTTTCTGAAAAGAAATCAAAGTCTACCAACATAAGGTCTTTTAAAAAGCATTCATAAAGGTTTACCACAAAATATGCTGTCTCCTAAAAAACACTGTGCCCTATTGCACTTCAGTACTGGATATTTGCTGTTTGAGCGTCAGCTGAGTGTCTCAAAGTCTTGCTGTTCCCCAAAGATATTTTCCTTTATTAAGTACACCTGTATTATTGACGTTTTCACATATTTTGATAATACTGCCTTTGTGGTCAAGAGAGGTATTTATGTAATCCCATAGCATACTGAGCAGCTTCCTGATGAATCATTTTCCTCTCTTTCTTTGAAACACCAAAGAATCATTATGTCAGGGAACGTGATGAATTCAATTTGTCCTTCATGTTCAAGGCTGCACAGTAAGTTGTGGTACAACTAGTCACTATAGTGAGGAGATGGCAAGCACATCAGGATGTTTTGCAATTACTCTCTTAGAGATAGTAATTGTACTTCTTGTCCTCTGAATGTCAGTTAACTGTCTTTTCAAAATAATTCACTCCTTTTTTAATTGCTTCCATCACTTCCTCTTCTTTTTGCCCTGACTACTTTGCACTGATCACTTGCGTTTAGCATAGTTTGCGCAGACCCAATATTACAAAAGGAAGGGTCTGTAATGTTGTATAGTTTTGTGTTTCTTCAAAAGATCCTTTTATGAAGCATCATTACCTATAAATCTCTGCAAAATAACCATAAAAGATTTTAGTCTGTCATAGCAGGGAATGGGAACTTTTAAATTTTTAACAATCATTCTGGTATTTAGCCTGAATATGAAGTAGTCAGGTCAAGCAGCTAGCACATACTAGAAATTTCATCCTTGGAGTCATTCACGGTCAGGCTTGATGGGGCTCTGAGCAACCTGCCCTAGGTAGAGATGTCCCTACTTGGATAGGAAGGTTGGACCAGATGACCTCTGGAGGTCCCTTTCAGCCTAAAACTTTCTATGATTCTATGGAATTGCTTCATATATATACAATACCTACATCGCCTTTTAGCAACTGGCTTTTATTCTAGCCTATGGGGGGACATACCACAGGGCTTACTACCTGAACTTTCCACTTCTGCATCTGTGCTACCAATTACAGTTCAACTGAGGAGAAGATACAGCACAGTAACCTTTTGCAAATGTGAAACATGCTGTGACTGGGAATAATGACCAAGGATAAGAAATCATTATGGCAAGCTGCTGAACTGAATGACCTTGCATCATATTCATAATTCAAACGTATGTTGTGGAGGCAAACACCTGAAAGATCTAAAATGGAATGGAAGAAATCTATCACTTATTCATTATATTTTCAGGTAGATGAAATTATATTACTGAAAGCTACACAGTATGTACATGTTATTATCGATCAGTATTAAATGCAAGGTGAGACAAAAAGAGATTACTGAAGCAAAGTTGGTTGCTGAGCCAAGCTGCTATATCAATATCCAGACGTACATACGTGGTCACTCAGGATCACATTTTTCCTTTAGTACTGAAATCTTACATACTGAAATCACTCCTTTAAGTTTATATTCAGTTTTAAAACGGGAATCACATAGTATTTGTAATATGTGCCTATAATAGATGTATCTATAATCTGGTTATCTATGGAATGTATATGTTCAAAGTACATTGGAGAAGCTATGCATTGAGGGTGGATTCTTCTGTATATGATTTTTATTTTTGTAATACTAAAACTGCAGTCATACCTAGAATGAAAATCTACTGTCAATAAAGTGCATAACACTGATATGATTGGGGTTTTATATTGTTTGTTTGTTTGTTTGTTTGTTTGTTTTAATTTATGAGAGATATTCATTGAGGTTTCTGATCAATAAGGTCAAGTTTAGATGCTTCTTGATATTACACTAATTCCTGATTAACTATAAAGATGGTAATATATACATCTGTTTGCAATATAAATGGTTCACATAGCATTCTCAGTAAAGCAGAAATGTTGACTTTCTCTCTCTCTGTTGGAGAAAGAGTTGGGAAGTTCTGTTTAGAAAAGAAAGCATATCTTCCCTAAAGTGACATCATCCCCTTAGCTGACCTTGTTCATTTGAACCACAAACAGGAACAAGGAATAGTATGCTAATCTCTCAGCAGGCAAGGATGCTACAGAAAGAATTTACTTCCTAGATTTTGCGAAGGGCAGTGAGGAAGCAATGCTTGCGGTTGGTTGAAGCATGGTGAAATTTTGACACAGTGCCTTCCTAGAGGGCCTATCCCACCATAAATAGTTGTGAGTCTTGCAACATCTTGCAAACTTTTGCAAAAGTTATCTTAAAGGTAGGAATAAGTGGAAAGGTAAGTTACAACTCCATTTTCAGCTATGGTTTCTCTTATTTTTTCAACATTCTAGGAGAAATCAAGGGAAGGTGTTTATGTACCAAGTCTCTCTGATACAATGGTGTTGCAGACATCCCATGTCATTCCTGCAAAGAGCTTTCTTCTGGTTTGTTTCATTGGTTGGGTTTTTTTGTTTGTTTAGGTTTTGTTGTTGTTGTTGCAGTGGCTACTTTTGAAGGGCAATGAGCTTGGCTCATTTAATGATGAAATCCAGACTCTTTCAGATCTGAAGGCTTCTCTCAGGAATGAAATCTATGCAGTATAGTTTGCATGTTAGAAAAATCTCACTGGGAACTCACCCTTACCCTGTCTCCTCCTTGCTTTGACTAGAAGCTCAGGCAGAGTCATCAGTCAGATAAAAGACCATACTAAATGTCTTCCAACTGACTCTGGAAAGTCTAGTATGGTAAGTTAATTCCCAAATAAAGCACTTCAGGTTGTCCTTTGGATATTTTTGAAAGTAAATATATTCCTATCTGGAAACATTGTTTTCATGGTAAGTGATTTTCTGGGACTTAATACATTGTCCTATCTTTTCCGACTTTGCAGAGAAGCTTACCACTGGGGTAAAGAAGCTAGCATATATGTTTAGGTATTTCCAATGTCTGAAGTATTCTAGCTGATGTACACAGTTTATATTTTCTAAGATCCTCTTTGTCATATAGTGATGTTCACCAAAAATGTTGTATGAATCCATAGTCTTACTATTGCTTTTATAATGAACAATGAATTACTATAGAAAAAAAAGTGGGAGGATTTGATTTGTACGGGGGAGCATGGCTGACAATTCTTGCTCTGAAAGCATAATAGATGTTTTCACCTTTATCTTTTTTTTCTTTTTAGACCAATTTCAATGAACTTGGACAAGAAGACAGCAAGAAAATCATACTGGTATGTAGGAGGATTCAAAAAGAACTTCTAAAAGATATAAAAACATTAATTGAGCGGACTAGCTTTCATTAATGCTAAAAGCAATTACAACTGTGACACAATGACTACACTTTACAGATAGCATCAGCAACCTGATTCATGTTGTCAAAACAGTGCTGTATTGAAGATGCTCAAATATCAAGTAAAAAAAATCTGCTTTTTGAGTCAACATCATTCCTGAAAATATTTACACATTGATGGTTTTAAGTGTGTACAAATCACAGGGAACAGGTCCCCCTGCCTCACTCTCAGATCCCATCAAGAGTAACTCCACTGAGGAGAATGAATGTATTTTCAACTTTAAAGACCTGCCATATTTGCAGTGATGTCACAGCCAGCAATGACTCATACAAAAATATAACCAAAACTTAGTCTGTTACACATTTCTTTAAGTCTTTGCAGATGTTTGTACTCATTGCTTTCAAATTCAGGAGCCCATTTTACATGTTTTGGAGCTAAACCTTCTTCCAGTATTGCAGAGTTGGATCTTAAAAAGGACAAACTTGGTGATGAATACTTAAAACCACTGCCCTGTGTTAAGTGTATGGCTGTATAAATCTAGAGAAACAGGTTTACAATGCTCCTAGATTTTTCCTGCTCCAATCTAATCGCTATCAAAAGTAGGGTTAGTGCAGCCCTGTATGGAGCATGGTTTGCTCCACAGAAGGAAATTCACACACTGCTGTGCTGTGAAGATATAGGGAATGAATCTCCTGGATCTCAATATTACATCCAGGCATTTTTTTACATCCAAGTTACTGAAGAGAGAGGATCAAGATCATTCCTGGGAAGGCAGGTGGGTATGGAAAATTATAGCACATTTCACTCGAGGGAATGGGCTTGTAGTAAATAGCAGCCCGAATGTTAAAGGTCACACAGATGGGTTCCCAGCTGAAATATCAGGAAAGAAGCTGGGACAGTTCTCCCTACAAAATACTGCCTCTGACAAACAGAGGCAATACACTATTGCTATTTTCCAAAATGAATTTTTCATCATTACACTGCATACTGCTCCTCTTTACAAACATATAAAGTGAAGGAAAACAACTGGGAGGACCAATAGGGAAAACGTTTAAAAAAGGTATATCTTGAAATGTCTTCACAGCAATGTAGCATCAGGTAACTAGTATTCTTTCACTGGGAGACTTCAGTAGGCATAAAGTTTTGCCACGAAGAGAATGCTGGGTTTTGGGAAGGTGTAACTTTAGTGTTTGGTTGTCACAACAGAAGATAAATGTCTTAAACTAATGATAGCACAGCCTGTGGCTGTATAGCCTGAAGGATACTGATATGCTGTTGCCACAAAGGCTCCACAGATCTCAGAATACATCAGACTGTCTAAGGACCAGTGTCCTTTCTATGGACCCGACAACAGGAGGCTGATAGGAGTTGACTTTTGTAGAAAATTACAAAAGCAACCTCCAAAGCCAATGCTTAGAAAAAGCGTTGGGTATTTGTGCTGGGTAAACAGTGATCCGGGTGGAACTGATCATGTAGGAAGGGAGCAGATGGCACTGGGGAATCCTGGCAGAGACAAGATCACATGCTAGTGAGTTTTAAAAACAAGAAGGGGACTGGGAATGGACAGATGGAGTAGTGTAAAGGCTGGGAGTAATCTGGGCAAAGGGGGCTTCATTTTAATTACTCATTTTTTAATTGACAGTATTACAAACACGAATCAGGTGGGACTGGGCAGCTGTGAAAGGACATCTGGGACAGAATAAAGGATAGCAGAGATTTGGGAAGAAAAAAATGGGACACTGCTATGCTAGGGCACTTCACAGCACCACACCATATCTGCCTAGGGCTGGAAGCCAGCTGGGGACCTCTCTGTCTTGAAGACACTTTATTTATCCCATGGGTGAGTATCCTGGACCAAGTGTAGATAGTGACATTGATACAGTGTTTCTCCTCTTCGTGTGTCACAGATCATTCAGTTCTATCTTCTGTGCAAATGCTAAATGCATAGAAGTATGCACTGCAGCCTCTGTGAAAAATAAGCACAGGGGAAAACATGAAGTTAGGATCATATTCTCTTTATGCTTTTCAACTACTTGTGTTATTCAAATTTTGCTTTCCAAATGTTATTTATACATTTGAAAATGTTCTATTTTAACACCTTGCTTAATACTCAGGAGAAGTAAACTGGCAATATCTATGTACTATCCTTAATTCCCATGTTTAGAGTTTTAAAATCAAATATAGTCATCTGCTGTGTTAGCCACACTGACAGACATTAAAACTGAAACTTGTCATGTACTTAAAAAAAAATGTAGTTTTGTTTATACTTGTGACTAGACAATAATCTTTTTAAAAGATAGAAAGTGAATCAGGTCAAAATATGTTTGCCATCAAGGACAACAAAGTGCTTTTAGGTGAACTTCTATGAGTTCTTAATTGAAACGTAGATGGCTCTATAACTCAAGAAGCTTGTTAATATATAGCATATTTCTGTAGAGTTACACTTTGTTGTTCATGTCAGGAGTGTAAAATAAACACATTATAAAGATAGCAAATACCGGGGTTTTTTTTGTTTTTTCTTAACCATATTATTTTTTCCACTGCTCATAGTAAGTTCAAAATCAGAATAAGGTTATTTTTAGAACATCATTCTTACATGATTTCCGTGAAGTGATATGTAGGCAGAGACTTCAGAACTCTGCAGTCAGCAGCAGTATTTTGGCTTTATTACTATGTTACTTTTGCAGTAATATGTCTTCTCTTTATTTAAAAAATATTTGCATTTATCACATAAGCAGTAAGAAGTAGCAGTTCAATTGCTGCAAGGTGAGATAGAGTTTGTGTCCTCAACTGAAACTACTTTATAAAATATTAAAACAGTTGCACTTAAAAGGGATAAATTATTGGCCTCATTAAGGACACATTCACAAATTATTCCAGTGAGATCAAGATTTGCTCAGACCCTACCATCTGAACCATGTGGTAAAATGGATGCAGTAAGTTCTCTGCTTTTTGACTTGGACTGAGTGTTGACATCTTGCCATTGCATCGCTTTCCAACACATTAATCCCAGGACATTACAGTAAGGACTGAGAGAAGAAAAAGTGAGAAGCTTAAAGAATGTTGATGTTTTTTTTCACTGGATGTGACAGTACACTTTGTAAAAAGGGAAAAGGGCAACGGAAACAATGCTTTCTGATACTTCCTGTTCCATCTTTACATGTAAAACACACACTTTGAAAACTAAACATAAACCAGCTAAGCACAGTTTTAGTCACATACATGCAGAGCACATGTGGTCCTGGAAGAATGGGCATACACAGGAGCTCATGTAGTCTCTGATCTCTTCAAGCTGGCTGTGGCATCCTGCCTGCATCCTTTGTCTAACACAAACATAGAAGACGTGGCTGCTGGCCCAGTAGGATTCATGCCTAGTTACGCCCTATGGCTTAACTGCAGCTTTCAGAAGAGGACATAAAAATTAAAGTGGCAGCCACAATACCATTGTATGACATGGGAGTGCATCAGCTTTTCAGCACTGATTTTACAGGATGGACCATCAACTGAAACGGAAGTCATGTTTTTGTACAAGTCCTTCACCAGTTACACATACTATTTATGAATCTATGAAATTGTCCGAAGTCCCAGTTATTGCAAACAAAAATGCAAATATGTTTACTACATGTATATATTTTTAAAAATTCCTCCCCTAAGGTTACTCTTCATCCTAATGTTTAAAAATAATATTGTTGTTAAAAAAAAAATCAAACCAAACCAAAACAACACATTAAAAAGGGAACATAAGAAGTCTTCTGCTCACAACAGCACCAGCTATACTAATTTTATGCCTGATTGGTGTTTATCTGACATGTTTCTTAAGAATCTACAATGATACAGGTTTTATATTCTTCATATTTTAACCTTCCATTTAAAAGTTGTTCTTCCAGCCTAAGTATCCATTACACATTTGAAGCTTAATATCAGTCTCCTCTAGACTAATCCAAATGTGTAATTCATCTTTTGTCTTTCATATTTTTTTAGATTAATCGTGTTTATCTCCACTAGATTCCAGTATTAGTCCATAGAAAATGAAATTCAGCATACAGGACTAGAAAGTATGCTTCTCAGGACCTCCCAGATTCCAATCCCAGGAAACCTACTGGATGAATGCACCATTAAAATAATACATGAAACTCTTAACAGTGGCAGAACCAACAGAGATCTTTAAAATCCCACTTGATCCCTCCTTTCATTTAGCAACTTTTTCTCTCCCACAAAAACTCTATTTTGGTTATGATTGCCCAACTACCTCTACACTTACCTCCAATTCTATGCAGAACCTAACACTCTAGCTCGCCTTTGAGTTGTTATGTGAGACAGTGCCAAAACCTGTGCTTAAAGTCTGTCATGTCTATCAGCTCTCACAGCTGCAGAAGCCCAGCTACAAGTCGTAATTTTTAAAATTACGGCTTTCTATTATTTAGGACTTACTTAAGTTGTAGGTATTCCTGTGCTACTATTTCCTCCATTGCTTTTCAGAGAAAAAACACACAACACTTCTCTGGAAGTCTAGCTTTCATTTTCAGAAAGAGCACTTTCAGTTTGCCTCTTACAGTTATAAATATTAAATATACAAAACCTGCAAGAAAATTGTTGGGAAGTTTATGGAAAACTAATAGCAAATCCTGATTTTATAGTATTAGACTTATATGCTTATAACTCTAAGGATTAATTTCTTTAAAGAATTCTTTGTTTATATTACAAAAATTGGCTTAATTGTTAACTGATTTTTCAGGCACAAACGAAGTTTACCTTTGCAATTACAGAGCTGCCAGCATAGTCTTCCTTTGTTTAGAACACCTTTTTTAAAACTAGACTCCATATGAAACTGTTTGGGGTTTTTTCCACGGTAATAGTTCTGTGTTCCCATTTTGATAAACAAATAAAGGCTTCATCCATATGAATTAAGAGTTGCCTCAGACATCTTGTAAGGATAAAAACCATTAACTTTTACTCACATGGAACAGCAGATTACTCAGAGCAGCTACAGCAGGTAAATATGGTCTTTGGACTGAAAAAAATATTTCTCTAAACAGGTGACAATACAAGGACTATCCATATTCCACCTAGGTCACATAAGGTACAGGGTTTGATCAGTCAAGCTTCATATCCCAAGTGAAGAAAGAAATTGGAAATTCAATCAACCTTTTTTTGACAAGACTAAGTTAATGTTGTCCTGACCAAATACCGGTGTCCCACACACTCCACATTTTGGTGCAAAAGAATCCCCATTTCAGCAGCATTAAGCAAAAAATGCATTAGGAATTAAAAACCAGCAAAGACAACTGAAGAGTTACCTTTTATGGATGAAAAGCAAAAATGAAGGACTGACTGTATTTGGTTAAAGTTCACTGGAGGGAGTTCCTTGTTACTTCACTACTCTTTGCCTTTATCTATTTTCTAGACAAGAGGATATTTACACTGACTACAGTCAGAGTCCTTGCCTAAGTCTCCTAGGGGCTTTAGAGTGTATTTGCCTGTTTTTTTCCATCTTCTTCTCTATTCCTCCATTCCATTACTATATTTCTTCTATAGTATAATACTGTGCACAGCAGCAGTACAGCAATAAAACTGCAATGCTCATATCCCTGTTTCTACTGAAACACAGTTGTGGTTGGATGAAGACTCCAGGAATCTTGAATCCTGACATTTTCACAGGAGTACATTTGCAGTGGGTTCCTTTAGACATTAGTTATTTCAGTCCTGTTCTTTTCTGTCATTCTCTACCAGATGCCTAGCTTTAAGGGACAATGAACATCATTCTCTGGCTGTCTGGTCTCTTTGCAGGGTGCAGAGGAGTGCCCTTATAGGGGTAGGTAGTATCTGCCCTGAGGGAATAGGCTGTGCTTGTGGTCACTTTTCAGAAATGCCAGAGGACTCAATAAAGAGCACCATGCCTAGTCCCCTGCCAGGAACTGAGATCCTCTTTCACAAGAAGTGTACTAAGTGTGTTCCCTCACTTGCTGGCCCAGACACAGAGCACAACCAAACCAAGCTATGCTTCAGTCAACAGTCTAGAGGCATAGCTGTTTAATGCTTAAGGCATGTTTTTCTTGTTTTGCATTTTCAACAAAGCTCTTGTGGAAAAGTTCTCAGTTGTCTCCTGTGATCTGTTTACCTTCTCATATAACAGATGCACAAAATTACATGGATTAATGTGACTGATTAACGCTTTGGTTTTCCATACCTGTAATGTTTGCTACACACAGTACAATTTTGAAGACTATGAAAGAGAAAAATGAGAGTGGTAAGTGGGAACACCATGCTCCTGGAGTCAGAGGGAGCAAAAAAAGTAAATGGAAAGGAAAACTTAGCTCTCAGTATTTATCTGGCACCAAGCGTTGAATTCTAGCTGATAGCTAATATCTTCAATAACCATTGTCTTTAACTGTTGAAGACAAACACAATACTTCTGTATTGTCTCAAACAGCAAATTTCATGTTAAGGACTTCACTGAGAAACTTGTCAGCATCTTATTTAACCTTCAAGATTAGCATTACTTAAATTATATAACTATTTTTGGATCCTGTGTAAATATTAGTAAAATCAAATGCATTAAACTTGTGACTGCAAATAAGACTTCAAAAGGTGAAAAATGTTTTGTAAGAATAGGAAAAGTTTGGGTTTACCACATTAGCTGGCACACAGCTCTTCTGCTATACACACTTGCCTGTCTTAAATCCTTTCCCTATGATGACTACAAAAGCATTAGTAGCATATGACCAAAACCAGTCCTTTGGGCCCTCATACACTATAGACTGTTGTCAAGTACCCACTAATCAATAAATACATAAACTTTCTGTCTCTTTCAAGTGTAACGGTTACACATCTAAGTAATTCAGAGAAACTAAACATCAGAGCAGGTAAGTTAAAATGTCCTACCAAAGCCTTATTTTCAGAAATTCAGAGTGTAATGTGCAGAGTCACAGCTATATTCATTAATTCGGCTGACATCTCAGCTGCACTCATGCCAGGTTCAACAGGACCTCCCCTGTGCATTCATAGGATTATTACTATGACTTACCATATAACTTGTGTTAAGGAGTAAATCACTGTACAGAGTGCTAAGTAATTATGCTGGGAGGGCACTCAGTTTGTACAAGCTATAAAGCAATGCAGATCTTTACTTACAGCAAACCAAAGGTTATCACCTGTATCACGTATGTGAGGTTTTCCAAAACAAAAGCTCACCTTAAGCCTATCTAAAGCAGGTGAAAAGAAGGCATCTGGTTGCTCAGCTCAGAAAATAAAAGGTCTATGAATCAGATATTATTGCAGCACAAAGAATATCTCTCACACCAAGCAGAGAATGGTCCTGATGCACATGGGAGGCAGCCACCTCCCCCTCCTTCCTCAAAATCCATTGAAACACTCCTGACACACATCATGGTCTTTTTTGGGGTCACGAGTTTCTGAAGTGCTAAATTCCTACTACTCTAACTTGGCTTTGACACTGCCAGGCTGTTGATATGCAATACCTGCTTCAGTACACTCACTAGTCAGCATGGCACCGTCCTTATAATTTCTTGTTTACTACAACACTGGAACAGGGTTTATCTGGTTGCAAACATTTGTTTTCATACAACATTGGACAGATATGTCTGCCTTTCTATGTCCTTCTTGCTTTCAGTTTTTGGAAGTAAATGCTTCCTCCCTGAAAATTCAATTTATATGTGACTAATAGTTTCTCTTGCTTGATCTGTCAAATGGGCAGTTTAAGTCTCTCATTTTTTGAACTTCATATCACATGAGTGATAATTTAAAGTTTATCTCTGCATGAAAAGACTCCTGGAATATATCAACTGACCTGAATGAACTCACTCACAGTCACTTGGAGGGGAATCTCACTTCCGAAAACATGATACAGAGGGATGCATGGAAATATGGCAATATGACTTTAAGTTTAATTTTAGTACGAAAGATTACTTTATTGCATTACTAATGCCCACGTATATCTTACTGACAAGCAGTAGCATCACACATAGTCATATATTTGACTAAGGAGATTGCAATTTATAAAACAATGTTGGTACTGTGCCTTTAAAGTTTCTTCAAGTCCTCTGGTTTTGCTGCCAGTACTCAAATACTCTTGAAATGTCTGTGGTGGGATGATTTGCTATGCTTTGCCAGAGCAGGAAAAGAATTTGAAGAAGGCTATTTGGCACAGATTCAAGAAAAAAGCATGTTTCTTATATGCAGTATCTCAATTCCCTGAATGATTAATAATCCACATTTAGCATATGAGTTGTATGCTTTGAATATCTTTCCAAAGATGTGGTCATAACATTTTTTATACTCTTAGGAAATAGTGAAGGAAATAAATCCAGGGAAAACTGCTGTATTGGCTTCCTTAATTTTCAAAAAAATTGAACCTGCTCCCTTGTGATTTTCTATGTCTTGAAAAATTAAATTATTACAATATATCTGATAATAGAAGGCAAGAAATTTTAAGGGGAATACTACTAGTAGTATCATGTAAAACTTGCAACATTATTTTCAGTCACGTGATATATTGAAATATAAGGAACCATACATAATCAGGATTTTTACTTTAAAAAAAACAGTGTGACTGCAGATCCATCTAAAAAGAAGGAAAAAAAATACTTGAAGACTCTGCATATATGCAGATCTTAAAGGTGGAGGGTTTTCCCCTGTAAACTGTCCCTGGTAGGTATTAAATGGAATCAAGCATGTGCAAACCTTAAATTTAGCTCATCAGCTATCACAACAGCTGAACCACTCCAAAGAGAGGCAGGTGCCATTACTGGTATACACATTTCTCTGCTCAGAGCTATGCTTGTGGAAAGCGTATACTGTACATTCCAGCTTCATGATGACACAGCTGTACCCCAGGATAAGTATTTCTATACTGCAGATGTCCCTCATCTGCCAGGATTGCTGATGCCTGTGAGCCATGGTTAGAGCTGACAATGTTACCAGCAGAAACGCAAGATGGGCCACTACATTCCCTTACAGGGGATTGGTGTTTCCAAGCACACATTCTCACTGTACTTGACAAACAGCCAGTCATAAAATCCATAAATGAAAGGATAAAATTCATAGGGATGTCCAGAAATTTCGTCCATGGCCCTGACATGAATTACAATAACTTTTCACAGGCATTTAGCTAAGCCTGCTGCTCTCAGCTACTTAGGCCTGCCTTGTCTAAAACAGGAGACAAGAACATAAGTCATTTTATGCAGGAAGAAGTGTATGGAGCGACAAGGATAATTTTAGAAAGGAGTCATCATGAGAGCATGAGGAAAAAGCATACCAGCTGTGACACAGCAGGGCATGAGTGACACACATCAGCCAGGCACCTCTGCAGGAGCTGCACTTCTGAACTGGTGGATGTCATTAGTGTGTCATCAGCAACATGACTGCTGCTCCACAGACATCTGGATGAAACTAGTCCTAGGTCTTCCAGCACTTCAAAGACCAAGCCTAGATAAAGGGTACATGCTGTCACAATGAATCATCTCACATTACCTTCTCTAGCCTCAGTTTCTTAATATGTCTTTTGACTTAGAGCTGAGCACTTGTCTTTGAGCAAGGTTAGTTTTGCATATTCGTATTCCAAAGAAAGATTATGCCATTATGCAGGAGTCTCTGTTAGGAATTTAGGTCATCATGTCTCCCCCAGGACTGGTCCCCCAGTCAATTGCAACATGCCTCTTGATCTTGCCACCCTATGGGATGTCTCTCAGCTCTTCGCCTCAGTAGTAATTTCACCTTCCAGTCACTGGGTGAGGTAAGGAAAAATCCCACTCTAAAAAATGTTGCATGACATCTACCATGGCTCGTCATTATTTCCTTCTCATGCGGGATAATTACAGAGACTTCTCCACTTAGGACTCCAAAATTATATCAGCAGAATATATTCAGTGGACAAAAAACAACAGCAGAAAGTTTTAAAGACACCAATGGAAAATGTAGCACACAGAGAAAAGGAAAGGCCTTTTGGGCTAATTATTCCTCAGCTGGACAAGTGGGAAGTAAGGAGGGAATGCTACATGTGAGGAGGCCATCCTCATCACAGAGTCAGTATTCAGCAGCAGGAACAGAAGCAGTCTTGCCTGATGAAGCAGGATAGCCAAGGGAAAGAAACTCTGGAACATGTTTGTAGTGGAACCAGTTGCTACAAAGGACTTTATACTCTTCATCCTGGCTCCAGGATATTAAACTAGTCTTGAAGTTGTATTATAAAGAGACTGACAGCACTTGAATATTTGAAAAATACAAGCTTAGTTGTAGTGGCAAGGAGAAGGGTGAATTAAATGCATTTGTGGCTCCCCAGGAGGGTCCAGCACGGAGCACCCATGCAATGCTGTTCTCAAGTACAGGTGGTCTGAGCAGAAGTTGTAAAGATGCATTGTCCTGGGAGGTGGAAGAGGCTCCAAGAAGGGAACAGCTGAGATAGGAAACATTAAGTAGGAGATCTGAAGTACTTTTTTTGTTTTCTTGGGTTTTCTTGTTATATATTTGGAGGAGGTGGAGGGTGCCTGGTACTGAATGACCTCCATAGCACACTTAAACTGCCCAAGGTCTCCTCTAACACTCAGTTTTGTTCTTCACTTTGGTTTGAGGTCTCCCAAGTTTAGAGTGGTTTTTTTTCTATTACAGCTTCTGGCAATATCACACTCATCTGACAAAAGAGAAAAGAGTTCAGGGCAGTGTACCCAGGTTTAGTTCATGTTTGACATCAGACACTGAAATGGAAGAGAATAACCCTGAACTTAGACACTGACTGTCAAGACTGCAAATGTATTTAGAAGGCTCCAGTTTGCACATGCACCTGAGCCTGGTGCTGGAAATTTAAACATCAAAACAATTTTTTATTTTGGAATTGACATTCAATCTCTAAATAGTTCCTGTAAAAACATCTCCTATAATCTAACATGTGATGAAATGCAGCCAAAGTGCAGGTACTTAATCTTCCTTGTAGATTAAATGAATAAATAATACAGAAATGTTTGTAGCACATTATCTATGAAAAAAAAAAAAAATCTAATTTTCAATTAACATTTATTCTTTTTTTTTTAGCAATTAAGAAAAATCATAATTCTGACTGCACACCCATTGAATTCAATTACATGTCAAGATGGTGACTGTGCTATTGAGTGCAAAATGTCATGGAGACTGGAGTTATACCATTTTCTTGATGAGACAATTCTATGCAATTGCAATCCAACAGTGTTACATAGCTGAACTTCATGAGGGAATCAAAAAGAAGGTATTTTAGAGAGAATTTTTCTTTTTTATTTTTTTTCCTTAAAACACAGATACAGCTTTGTTCTTAATCCTCAGGAAAAGATTATTTAAATACTATACCTGTGAAGGAATTTGTCAGGTAAAAATATAAAATTTTCAGCATCTGAACTCTGCTGTACTAAGGTTGGGTCACATCTTAGTTGTCTCTTTGCACTGCTAACACAAGTAACAGTGCAACTGTGCTCTACATTAAAGTCCAAAACTGACACTTGCTAGGCTTGAGGGTATTTTAAGGCCATTTATTAGCTTTTATTGGAGAAAACTTTAAAATTTATAAATTTTTCACCAATTCCACACTTCCCTCACTTTTGCATTTCACTCAACTCAAGCTGTTTCCTAGATCAGCTCTAGCATCACAGTCAAAGTCTTCTCATTGCTATTAATGGGTACTTTACCTGACTGATAATCAAGCAGTCACCATAAGGGGTGAGGACAGCCCAGGCAAAGGAAACTTTCCTTCTTTGGTAGCCCTTGGGCACATGGTAAGGTTCACATGCTGCAGCAGCACCATTCCTTGTGGCTCTGTGGGACCACTGGGAAGCCCAAGATGGGCTGAGATTGGTGAGCTCAGGCTATTCAGGAGGACAAGGTCAGCAAGGAATGGGGTTTACTGCCTCCCTGGCAGAGCTACGTGGCAGCAGGGTGCAAGTCCCCTTTAAGACAAGCATTGGGAATGGACTACCTATGCAATCAAACACAGACATAGTTTTATTTACCCAGATGTAAAGGAATTTTTCTCTGATGTGCATTGCATCCTATTTCTTTTCTAAATACAATTGCTGGATAGATCTTACCAAGTGGTCCTCTTACTGTTGCCCTATTAAATTGCCAAAACATATATAATCCACAGCATTCTTTTCTTTAAATATAGGTGTAAATACATTCACACATACTTACATTAACACAGTCCAACATTTCCTTAACTATACCTGAAGAACTTTGTATCCATTGAATCAATCCATTCTGGGCTTTGGACTACCACTACAGTACAAATTGCAGTCCCAGCCTATTCTCATCTAAATCTATAACTGCTTTCAAAGAAGTTGTACACGTTATATATGTCATGTGTTTCAAATTATAGAGGAGTTAAAAATGGAATAGAGAACATCCTAGACAATTGCTGACTTTTCATGCATTGCAAGAGCTAACAGGAAAATACTTGATTCTACAGGGCTTAGTGGCTTACTGTTCTTTGGGAACAAAAGATGTTTAAGTGAGATCAATGTATCAGAATACTCTTTGCAGATTTATTTTCTCTTTTAGTCTAAGACTGAAGGAAAATAAGGCTGTTACTGGTATGCTTTGGAAGATACTGTTTCAGAGGATCAGTTTTGGCCAAAACAGTAATACTTGACATATTAAAACAAGCTCTAGACACTAAGCAGCTGGCTTTTCTGTAAATTTAGTTATTGATCCCTTGGTCTTAACAAACTAGAACACCTGTTGCAATAGTGGAATTGCAACATAAGTACTGCTGTGGTATGTGCTACCAAAGCTGCTTTGCTCCACACTTAGTTTTTATTAAGTAAACTGATGCTTATGCAAGTTGTTGTCAAGTTGAAAATACTTGACATTACAAATTCACCCACACCTACCTCCAGCAAAACACTTAGGCATATGTCTATAAGCATGTGAATAGTCTCACTGATTCCAATAAAAGGGCTACTCAGAGAGCCTGAAGAACTTTGTGGACTCATTGTATAGCCCATGATAGGTATAATGCTGCAAAGTGTCCTATGTTGTTGATAGTATATCGCAAATCAGAAATGAAGGGTCTCCATGCAAGAGGAAAAGTATTTCTTGCTTCTGTGTTAGGTAGGCATGGCAGCTGCTATATGATCTCTTGACATGTCACTGTGCACTGGACAGAAACTCCAAATGTACATGCACATACATGTCTATCCAGTGTTCAAGACTTGCATTTGCTTTCTTCCAAACAACCAGATCCAGAGGGCAAGACTAGGACAAACTGAAAATGACTGTGCCCTTCAAGCTTTCCTTGCAGGTTGACTTGAGGCAGAATTACTGTACCCAGGAACAAGTCATACAATATGTGCTGCATGCTCCAGGAATGATTTAACACAGCTCACTGACATTTCAAGAGAGTTTTGGTTTTCAGAAGACACCTGCCCAAATTTTACTCCCAGTATTGAAGAAAGTGCAAAAGTCCCTCCCAGCATAAACAGCCCTGCTGCACAGACCTTTCACAAAGACAAGGCACATTTGAGAGTGCAGCAAGAGAAGGACCAACAAGAGTAGGAGCATAGTCATTATATCACCTTATCTGAGAAAAACAGTGGCGGAAATGTGCTCATGAGGTTACACTGCTATTCTTCCCCTCCCTCTGTCTCCAGGCTGTCCTGATATATGTAGACTATCCTTCACTGCTGTTTGTCTAGCTTGGTCCGTAAAACCTCCTGTGATGAAGATACCACAGTCTACTTAGGTAAGTCATTGCAGCGCTGCACTGTCCTAGACAGAGAAGACAGACTGTTCTCTTGTTTTTACAGCAGCTTTTACATATTTCAGGACCAGTTGCATGTATTAGATTAGCCAAGAACCTTGATTCTGACTTACTAATGGTTGGTTTATGTTTCAGGCAGTTATTGATTGCTGGCTTATAGCCCGTATGTTTTCACTCTCCTACCTTCTTTTAACTTGATGTTAGGACTCATACATTGAACTCATCTGATTACTCACACACTCCTATTCCTCCAAATACACAAATTCAGGTGGGAGCAGCAGCATGTGTGGAATATGCCAGGTGTTGGTACAGAGGATCCACAGGTGTTCTCAACACCTATAGAGAGCCCTTCCTTTTTTTTTTTTTTTTCTTTTTTTTTTTTTTTTTTTCTACGCACCCCCAGTCAACCGG
>JANIJG010003704.1:0-46167 GCA_024611175.1 Megaceryle torquata
CACGTCAGCGGTCTATTTGCAAGGAGGAGGCTCCGCTTGGCCCCCGTCACCCTTGCCGGTCCAAGGGACACGGAGCATGGCCTTTTTGCCAAAAAAGCTGGGGGAGGGGGGGGGGGGGAGTCTGAGCTACCAAAACTTCCCTGTAAGGAAAGGTTGTACAGAAGAAAAATCGCAGATATGGTAACAGTAATAACGATAATGATTCCTTGAGACAAAACATTTTCCAGACTGAGGAAAATCACCCTGTGAGCATCAGGGACAAGCATGCTGCAGCAGAGATGGACGTGCATGAGGCAGGGAGCATGTCCGATCTCATGGGAGCACATACCGTGGTGTACTGGTTCTGCCACTCCAGTGTGTTTTGTATGGAGTGGCAGAGGTTATGTTTCAGTTTGGGCCACAAAGAAGCACAGGGACACAGTCCACAGGCAATAAACAGTGGGAACTGCCTCCTGCCCAGTGCAGGACCCTGCCACCACCAGCCTGGGACTTTGTCCGGCCAAGGCTCAGCCACCCCCAAGGCTAAAGACCTTCCACCCTCAGCAGAGGCCTGTGCTGGGTCCACACATCCCTCCAGGGAAGGTGTATCCCCGGCACTGGGAAGCTGTCCTTGAGAGCCTTAGTCCAGGGAGAGCCTTCTGGGCATCTCCAGAAAAACAGCTTCAGAGGGAAGAGAAAGGACTGGATCCAACCCCACAATTCAGGAGCTTGCAGTCCCTTGCTCTCCGTTGACAGGAGCCACCAGAACACCCCAACACTGCCCTCTGGGGGTCTTCAGCCCATCCCAGCAGAGCAGCAGCAGGTCCCGATGCAGTAACATGATGCTGACACCTACGAAGGTGCATCCCACCTGCAATGTATGCAAGGAACCTGGGCTAACTGGGGAGATCTCTACTGCAGCTGATGCAACACCTATCTGGTTATATCTCCATGCAGAAACATGCCAAGCATGGGCAGCTGCAAGCAGGGCACCTGCCTCTGTCCCCAGCCATTCTGGGGGACATCCAAGATGCTAGCACCAAGACCTAATTAGAAAACTTGCAACAAGCTGAGCAGGAAAAAGAGCATCCTGCCTAGTAAGGCTGTGTAAGTTATTTTCAGAGAAAATCTGAAGGAAAACTCAGAGCATGTGAGCCTTGGTGAGCACCAGCACAGGCACTTCACTGTGTGGGAACCACAGGGAGTTGGGACACCCCAACCTGGTGGTCTCTGCCCCCCCAGCCATTGCTGCAAGGAGGTGTCATGGGTCCAGACTAACACTGGAGAGTTTCAAGGTGGGTCACATTAGCAGATAAACCCAGATGAGGATATTGCTGTCTCCTGCCCATGAATGTACTGCCAGAGCTTGGTGTGGCAGGTGTGTTCCCAAACCAAAGCCAACTTTGCAACAGCTGCATTTTCAGGGCTTGACCAGGTTTTCTGCAGAACTCCACTGTCAGGCAGGTAACGGGCAACATGGCCCATTTGTATCCAAACAGCAAGGCTGGCTGTGCCACCAAGCCTGGAAGCAGGAATTTTGCCCATCATTCTGTAGCCTGGAGTATGTGGCTTAAGAGGAGGGAGCTTTGCATCCTCCTCATCCTGCCTCTGGTGACAAAGGCAGAACTCGTTGTGCTGGAGGGGGATGTCAACTCTGCTAGGAGCTCTGCACAGATCTGGCTCTCAGCAGATGTTTGGCTTGCCTGGGGCTCCTCACAAAGTGATACGTAGCTCCTGGGGGAGAGGAACCAGACAGATACTCTGTAGAAGGCCCGTGGCAGATTGCCCAAGGGAGGAGAAATGGCTCCAAAGTCCTGGAATGATTTAAAAGCAAGAGGGCTTAAAAATGCAAAAGGTTGGACTTGGTGGGTCTCAGGAGCTACAAACTCCAATGGCTCTCTAAGATCACAGGCAGATCTCTGAGACCAGAGTGGACCTTATGCATGGCAGGATGCCCACCACAGGCAGAGCTCAAGGAGGGCTTTGCTCTCTGTGCTCCCATGTCAGGAGCTGTATGTCCCTGAAACCAATGCCACAGCTACTGTTTGGGGTGATCCCTGCCTTGCTTCACAGTGCCAGATGGGGATCACAGCAAAACCTACTTCCTAGGGGTGGTCAGCCTTTGCACCAGGGGGGAGGCTGCACTATGAGTACACCCAGACCAGGCTGGACCGCAGCTCTGCACTCTGCATGAAGGACATTTTGACACAGGCACTCACTACACCTGAGGCAGGAACAAGGACAGCCTGCTCAAAATGAACCTCAGCCCGAGGGGGGATTTAGCTCCTACAGCTGGCTTTGGAGACTGACCTCAAAACATCCCGGAGATCTGTGGGGAAGAGAATTGAGCACTCTGGACATACAATTACATATGCTGCCAGCATCACTTGCTGAAAATGGCCTGGGTGGACTTAGTTGTCTTGGCAAAAATATAATGCAACGGGCAGCCCACAGATCAGCCAGCAGTCCCTAGGACAGACCCTTACTGGCTGAATATGTGTATCAACATGACCCCATCAAAGACAGAAGAGAGAAAGATTCACCTTCTAAACCACGCCCAAGACTCAGGGCTTGAGAGAAGCAGCCAGTTTAATATACTGAAATATGAAGGCACTGAAATAACCTTCCAGGCAGACTTACCTTCTTTCCTATGGTGAAATACTTCCAGGACTGAGCTTGGTAGGTGGGGATGTTCTGGTAGGGCACAAACTTTCCATCGGTCCACTTATAGATGGCCGATCCTGGGGGATTGTACCGGTTGGCAGTGGCTGCGAACACTCCCACCTTTGGGATGGTGAAGACCTCAACATCCATTGTCTCAGAGTTGGTCACCAGATTCTGGTACTCCTCCACATAGTCCAGCCTTTGTTTGACTAGGAGAGCACAAAAAAAGAGAGGTGAGGTTAAAATCAGATGACCTTTCCTGGAGAGGTGCCCCATGCTGCAGAGAAGAGCTGTCTCGGTGGCACTCATTGCTGTATGGAGCTTTATGGGGGGAAAATGAAGGTCCAAGTGTCACTGGTGGTGAAGGGTCAAAACCCAAGAGGGTGGTAAAAGGCCTGACTCCATCTTGTTGGGCAGCACATCCAGCCCCATGCACCCCTGCCTGTTCTGCAACGGAGGGCAGAGCTGCAAAATGCTCTGCCAGGTAGTCTCCTCTGGGAGGGGGGAAGAATAACATGCCATGGATTTTGATCTCTTTTTACCAAGTGGGTTGATGTATTTATCCTAAAGAGAATAAGGAGGAGAGGAAGAGACCTACAGCAGAATGTCCTGGGCTGCTGAGACCAGTTGAGTTAACCTGTACCTACCTGCAGCAGCCCTGCACCAGATGTTTTCTCTGGTTGGAGTCAGCATGAGCTCTGGAAGAAGTTAAAGACTTAGACAGAATTAATGCCAGAAATTAGAACCAAAATGTTAAGAGTGAATGGCAAATCTGAATGGCAAATGGGTGGACACTGGAAGGGACAAATGTCAGGAGAAGGGCTACAGGAAGGGCCAGTGCTGGTGGCACCAAAGGGCACACATCAGCAAGATCCCAGCACAAGGTCTTGGTAAAACAAGGACATGGTCCCAGTCTTGATGACTTCTAGAAGTAGGGAAGGACAGGGACTCCAGTCACTGCCAGCTCCTGTGGGGAGCAAATGGATCATCCAAATTCACCATGTGGGCACCAGCATAAGAAAACTCCAGGAGAGAGGGGAAAGGATGGCTTGGTTGCAAGCATGCCCTATCCTCCCTGTCTTCACTGGGGATCCTGGGCACTCTGCCTGGAGCGAGTAAGAGAGTGCCAGTGGGTGAAATCCATTTCATTATCAAATAACATCCATCCTTCCAGGCTCTGGTTGCTTTGCCATGTTGTTGCTCCAATGTTATCTAACTATTTTCTGCACGAAGGCCACCAGAGCTGGGATGACACAGGAACCTGCCTCTGTCACTCTCCCACTGCTCCCTCTGGTATTGCTGGCAGCTGATGAGTCTGCTCCTTCTTGTCCACCTTGCAAGTGTTTCGGCACCAGGAGCACCTTTACCTTTGGGACCCCACAGCAAGGAGCACCCCAGACATGGCTCTCCATGGGGTAAACTGTCACACTCAGACAGACCAAGGGCTTGTTCCTGACCAGAAAAGTCCCAGGAGGAATGGACAACATGGATAAGGTGGATGAAAACACGGGCGCTGTGTGAGCCAGCTCACAGAGATGCTTGAATCCAGAGCTGCGCTGGAAACATTGATGTGAGCAGTGAGAGCAAAACGAAGCCTGGTCAAGCTGGGGAGAGGCAAGGGGATACCCCAGCCCCCTTATTCTGCTGATGCCTGAATTAGTTCCCACCCAAAGCGCTGTCAAGGGCAAATCTCTGTTCCTCCTCTGCTGCAAGAGCCTCCCTCCATCCCCGAGAGCACATTACACACCAGTACCTTCCATCACAGAAATCCAGGCACTGCCATTGCAGACGTACAGCCCTTGCTGGGAGGCGTTGAACCAAAACTGCTCCTTCTCCCGGTTGGTGCAGGGTGGTCGGGACCCAAGGGTCACTTTCGTGTCGGTCTCTGGGCACAGAGAGGAACAAGGCGGGAGCCTCAGCACATGTGATGAAGATACAGCAAGGCTCATCCCTGTGCACACAGGGAGGGTTGGATGCCCTAGTCCCGTCCTGATGATGGGCACCAGGGAATGGGGGAATGGCATCCTGGCTCTGACCTGGGAAGCCCCTGGCTGAGGAAACCCTGGAGTCTGGCACCTGTGGACCTACTGGCATGAGCCCAGCACTGCCAAGGGACCCAGGCAGGGGCACTCCATCTCTCCAGAGGACTTTTGGACAGGGATTCCACCCCACACACTGTGAGAAACAGAGGGTGCTGGTAACATCCTCTTCTCTGCTTCTGCTCTGTGCCCAGCCCCATGCTAAAAGCCTTCCTCAACAAATGCAGAGGGAGACCAAAAGAGCCTGCATCGTGGGGAGTTACTGACCGTAGGGGTATTTTAGCACCTCGTTGCTCGCTGGCTTTGCAGGGAGATCCTGGAGGACAGTGGGGACAGAGAGTGTCCCTACTTTGAAGTTCATGGCGGTGCATATCCGAGGGGTGGCATCGGCTCCTGGCAGCAAGACAAGCTGTCTCAGCAAGCCCTGGGAAAGTGGGAGGAGCAGGATGGAGAGCAACTCCAGCAAGACCAAGAAATGGAAATTGCAGGTGATTCATGCCCTGGACTTCCCTCACAATTCTTTCTCATTGCTCTCCCTCCCAGGCCATGGAAGCCTCTGCAGGATTCCCAAACATTTATCAGATCCTTGTTACACGCCCAGCCTGCCAAAGTCTGGGCAATTTAACAGGTGGTGCAAGGGGAGCATTGGTGAGGAGTTTATTAGCTGCAGACAGCTTTCACAGCCTCCACTTTTCACTACCAGTCAGAATCAGGCACTGCCCTAACTTTTATATCAACAAGACTGTGCCATCAACTGTCTTTCTGCCATTGCATGGCTGACAATGTCCTCTTAAAAACCTATTTGTCCCACAAAGTGCCAGTCACCAGCACTGTCCCTTGCATGCCCACCATCAGATGGGGAGCAAGCCCAGCAGTGGGACCTCTGCCCACCACTGCTGCCCACACCATGGCTCAAGCCCTGCTAGCATAGGAAGCTAAGAGGGGGCTGCAGTTTGCCCCCAAGCAGCCCTGCACCATGGGATACCTACTGTGAACACGCCTTTCCTTCTCCTCCTGTTGCCCAGGTAGAAGCTGGCTCTCTTCACTGAAAGAGAGGCTGGAAATGGTGTTTCCATCAACCTGTAAATGGGCAGAGAAGAGGCAGGGGATGTTTTCATGGAGTCTGCTGGTGGCTGGAGTTGATGCTGGTTGAGGAACATCGCCCTGCTGGTCCTCCTGAGCCCCCCACTATTGCCCCCAACCTACATGTCCTTGGGGATGCTGCAGTCCACTGTCAGGGAAAAGGACTGGCCAGAGACGGCCAGGATGAGCGTGTGCCACTGGTTGTCCGAAAGGGAGATGTTGGGGAAGGTGACGTGGGTCTGCCAGCCACCGGTGCGCTCCTGGCTCCAGAAGAGGAAGTGGAGCTTGTTGGGGGCATAGCGCAGCCCCACCAGCACGCTGGGGCTCTCCTCTGCCATCAGTGTGAAAACATACTCGTTTCTCTGTGGGAGGGCAGGGACTCAAATCTGCATGCTGCAAGCTACAGGCCTGGGCTGTGTCTGCTCTGTGCCCAGCTGATGGCACTTACCTTGGCTGGGATGCTGAGGACCCTCAGTGTGACGATGATGGAGAACTCCTCCGGGAAGTGGTCACAGTGGATGAAGAGCTGGGAGGCAGGGAAACTCAGGGTGCGGGGCTGTGAGGTGGCGAGCTGGAAACCGCGCACACCCTGCACTTGAAACACCCTCATGCCACGGGCCAGCCCGCCAGCAGGGACCGCCTCTGAGAGGATGTCCAGCGGGCCCAGGTCTGTGCCAAGAGACAGCAGAACACATCATGACAGTGGCAGCCATCCCACTCTGTGCCATGGTGGAATGGGGTCCCCACCTTGCAGTGGAGTGTTCTGCTGTCCAGCTTGTTCAAGGCAGATAGCCCATCTCCAGCCCTGGCCAGAGAGCTCCACAGCAGCAGCGGGGCCTGGTGTGCCCCTGGTAGCCTGCTGTCCTCTGACCAGGGTTTGCACTGAGCTCCTGCTTCAGAGGCATAATGAAGGCCTGCCAAACATCAAGGCTGACATCTCTGCACAGCAGGAGCACCAAGTATGCAGGTTCACATACATGAACAGTCTTGCCGATGCTGACCCTGAGGCCAGGACCTGCCAGTTAGGCAGCCCCAGGCTGCCACCAGCTTCCTCAGAATCCACCAGCACTAGCAACTGCAAACAGAGCCAGGGGAGCAAGCAGGGATCTGTTGCCTGCAGACTCACCTGTGGGCATGGCCACCCAGGGCAGGGGAGCATGGCACCCCCTGCCAAGTCCCCGTTCAGTCTCTCCCAACCCAGCCCTAATTGCACGCATGCATGTACTCCCCTGGCAGGCACCAAAGCTACTCATTAAATAATTACTCTCTCCCCAGAGGATAAAAAAAAATGTGCCCAGCCCCAGGGCATCGCCCGGGTGGAGAGCAGCACTGTGCACTGGCACTGCAAAGCCATCCCTGAAGAATAGTGCCAAGGTCACCGATGGTCTGATGACTCAGCAAGGCCCATGCTGACAGCCACCGATAGAGTTGTGCTTGCAGTAGGTGCTTCTCCAACCTTCCTCACCTTGGCACCCTCACAACTTTTATTTTTGAATGCTTCCCTGGCAAGACTGAGGCATCTGTAGCAAATGGCAGAGGCTCGATGATGATGCTCAGAGAGGATGAAGTGCTTGGCTAGAGTAAAAAATGCCAAGACTCTGTCCCAATCTCAGTGAGATCAGGCTTTTAGCTCCTATTTGTACTAATAAATCCAAGCTGCTGGGGCACAGCAGGAGAGCTGGGAGCAAGGCTGGACGGATGCATGTCTGAATTCAAACCAGCTGGAGAGAGGAAGTGGTTTTCCCCAGACAGCCCCGGCCAGCCCAAACCTACATGGGCAGAGAAGAAGGAATCTGCTCATGTGGCTCCATCCAGCTCAGAGCAGGGACACTGGCAAGGTCCTTCCCACCCTGCTGCCTCTGCGTGTGTCACACGCACACACAGACCGCCACCCCTCCCTGGTTTAAGCTGCTCCTAACGCAAAGCCTCATTGGGGGAGGTTTAACTGAAACGAGTTATTTCAGAAATGCATGACTGGGGGAATGACCAGTTCCTGGTTTTCTCAGCAAAAAGCACATGATGAATTCACACTTAGATTTGCATAGGTGTTTAGGAGACCCTAACTGCCCCAGGGGCAACTGGGATGAGGTGGGGGGACATCTCAGCCAGGATTGGAGACTGGGCCAGGAAAGGGACCAAGTCCTACAGCCAAAACCAAATCCCCAAACCCGAAGATGCACGTCCCAATCTGCCTTCCACCCCAGTTGCTGTTAGCAGAGCGGAGCTGGCAGTTAGCGGCTCGCAGGGCAGCTGGGGTGTTCCAGCCCAGTTCAGGCGGTGCACCCGCCCGGCGGCCAGCGCGGGGGTGGCTGCCCCCAGCCAGAGGGCATCGGGGCTGCGGTGGGGCCAGGCACGGGCAGGCGGCTGCTTGGGGACACTGGTGACGTGTTCCCAGAGACACCACAGCAGCTGGGGGAGGAGGCAGTGGACAGAAACAGCTGATGTCTCCAAGCTTTCTTTCTCACCACTGGCCGGCCGAGCTGTAATAAAATGTTAATACATGCGCCATCAAACTGACACGAGCCCCCAGCACAGAAAGCCTGGGCCCAAGCAGCCCCCAAAACTGGGCTGAAGTTTCACTGCCTGTGCAGAGACCATGCAGCACGGAGAGGGGGAGGCAGAGCTGGGGGACAGGGACCCTCTGTGGCTCAAGCTGTCCTCGGTGCTTCCCTGTGGGAAACGGTGCCGGAGCTACCGACTCCTCGGATGGGGGCAGCGGGACAGAAACTTGCTGGAAGGTTTTGCTGCCGGGAGGGCGTCGGTTGCATCTGGCAGAGTACAACGATCCCCAGAGAGTCTGAAGTGGGAGGGACTTCATAGCTCTCTTCTACTTCTCCTTCCAGTCCTGTCCCTCTCCTCCCCATATGTTGGTCCCCAGGGCCAGCAGACTTTGGGACAATGCTTGTCTCGCAACAATAGGCACACAGCTCTTCTGAGAGCACCGAGAAGTGCTGGTTGCTCCCCAGTCCCGTGCCACACCAGAGGGTTGCAGGCACAAGGGTGTTCCCAATACCTGCTGCCCGTAGGAGGACTGGTGCTGGCAGCTACAGCATCTGAGGCATCGCACTGTTCTGTCATCCTGAGACTCTGTCTACTGGCACCCAGGCACCAAAACCCCCGGGGATGGGATGCTAGGGAAAGGCTGCCCCATGCAGGGCATCCCACAGTTGCCACATGCTCCCCAAATTGGAGAAGACTTTCTAGGGTTTCCCCTGGCAGAGCAGGGAACATCCTGTCCACGGGAGCACACGGGGCCTGGTGTGTTTCCCAGCACAGCCAATACCTGTCTTGACAGCTCCCTCCCAGTGCAGCCCACCTGCCGGCCTTTGCTCCTACCTGTGCAGTGCTGCCACGTCCTGCCCCTCCGGATGAAGCCCCCACCAGTGACCCAGTGGAGGAGGATGACCCAGAGCATCAGCAGAGCCGACATCGGGAGGCTGGCCTCAGGGTGTCCATCCACTGGGACCTCTCTGCTGTCCAGTCCTCTGTACCTGGGCAGGCACTGCTTGGCTCAGCCCTTCCGAGGGCTCTTGCATAATCTGCTGGTGGCACCACCTCCTCAGGGACGTGCCACACCGAGCTGCTTCTTCATTGCTTCTGGGGTGCTAAACCCTGGCTTTGTCATCCCCTTACACGGGCATTGCCCCTGGGGGCATGGCAAGGGTGTCGAGCAGGGTGCTGGTGGGGGCTCCCCTGGGGCAGCTGTGGAGGCAGTGTCGTTTGTAGGCTGTGTGCAGACATTTAAATGAGAAGTTCGTGGTGGGAGAGGAGGAGTCCCGGCTCCTTGAAGAGCTTTTATCTTTTGCCCAACCCTCTGGAAGGCGGCTTTGGGGAGGGATTTTTTAATTTTTTTTTTTTCCTTTGCTTCCTTTTATTTTTGGTGATTCATTTTTCTGGGGTCATGTGGGAGTAGGTGGGAGATTCACCCCTGCCCAGACAGACCAAGGTGGGAAACTTTCTGCCTCAAAACACCTTGGTCTTTTGGCAGCTCAATCTCAGCCTGTACCTCAGGGGGTGATCCCCTGTCACCTCTGATCCACTCTACCCTGTCTGAAAAAACGACGGACCCCACAAGGTGCATATTTCTCCCCCAAAATGGCCTCAGGAAGGTGATGTGCCCTCAGGTAACCAGTGCCCCAGGCAAGGCTCCAGCCCAAATGCCAACCACCAGATCCAGCCCTGATGTGAGGATGGTGGCAGCATGCTGAGTGTCACTTTGGAAACCCTCGGAAGTTACGCTCTTCAAACGGGAGAGACAGCAGCGGAAAAACTCCCTGCACACAGCAAGCTCCACTGGGTTTCTCCAGCTGCAAAATTAGTAACTTCCATTCCCCAAACAATTGAAATGGGCTCCCACCCCTGCTGTCCCCAAAGCATTACCGCAAGGCGAGTGCTAGAATAGAAAGCGTATGGCCTGGACAAAACATGCAAAAATTGTGTTGCAAACCAGGAGTTTCGTCAGTAAGGAACAGAGGGAGCTGGACCTGTGGATGTGCCTCCCTGATGGTCTGTTCTCACCACTCACTGGCCCAAAACTCATTAGGCTGGGACCAGGAGGGTGCAGCCCATGTGGTGCAGGCACATGGTAGAATGAAGCACCTTGCTCCTCAGCCTGAGATCCTGAGAGGAGTTGCTTGCTACCAGAGCCCAGAGGCACCCAAATGCTGTCAGTGCCTCTGCCTAATCAGAGGGATGCTGGGGCAGCAGTTTTTTTCCAAAAGGGATGCAGCTACTTTTGAGCACTTACTTGGCCAAAATCCTGGTCAGTAGGGATATCTCCAGACCCAAGCACACAGCCACAGCTATGCCCTACGGAAGCAGGGGGACCTGGACACTTCCAGGCAAGTGGAGGAATAGAAGCCTCCGTTGGTAAGCACAGAGATACTCAGCTGGTACTCAGCCCAACACCACGGGCTCAGGATACTTTTCAGCCACAGGCTGTTAATGAACAGTGTCTTGGTGAGAACAGGGACACTGATGGACCTCAATGATTTTCTACATCCTTGGACTGGGCACCCTGGCATGGCAGATGGTGTTGTAGTGGCTCAGGCAGCGCCCGGCACTTTTCTCCCTCCCCAGGAGGCCCTAACTGGGGTTCAGAACCTACTCTGTGTCCCAACAACAGTAGGAAGCGGTCTGCAAAGTTGTTCCTAAGCACACACATGCACATTCCTATGTGCACAAGCAAGAGGATGAAATAAAAGGGACAAACAGCAAAGCATTTGCATAATTCACATGAGTCGTAAACAAAACCATGTGGCAACTCCAAACAAAATGATCCTTGGATTTCCACCAAAAAGGTTTGGCCATCTATGGATTAGAAAAAGTTGAGAAACCCATTTGCAGAAAATAGATTTCAAGTAGAGCTTCCATGGAGAGGACAGTGCAAGGAGGGCATCTAATCAATGCCAGGGACAAGCTGGACCCTGCACATAGGGTAATGTTCCTGTTCTTCCAAGATTTTAACTCATTCCTTATTCTTTGCAGACGCAAAGTCATGTTTCAGAACTTGTTATGCCCTATTCATTTCAGTCTATTCCTGACATCTGCAAGAGCTTTCTCCCTTGAAACACAGCACACATATAGGCACCGGCTGTGGCAAAGCTTTGAGGGACCCTATACATAACACACAAAGAAATGCTGGGCTCTGGCCAGCAGCAGACAGCACTGTGTCCATCCACTTACCTGTGCCAGCAGGACCAAGGGAGCCAGCCGAGCCCAGCTGGCCACCATGCAGGTGTGGCCTCACACACATCCAAAGGGATGGAGCTGGAGGTGAGTAGGGAGCACACGGAGCTGTTCTCACCTGCATGAGCATCAGGGCCAGGATCAGCAATTTGAGGTCAGTTATAAAGGGCATGGCAGAAAAATTGTTCTCAGAGTAACACCCCAGATCACAGTTCCTCAGATTCCAGTTCAGGTTGTACACTGAGAACACCACCTTCCCCAGGATGATGGGGTGGAGAAGGATGGGGGCTCTGTACCCAGCAGTATCCAAGGTTCCTCCCTTGTCACCTCTGCCCTTTTTTCTAGGGTGAAAATCTTCCCCGTGTTTCCTGGAGCTACTTCAGCTCCCCAAGCCCAACCCACCAACATAAACTAGAGTTTCTGCAAGAAATGCCTGCACCAGGAATCCAGTCAGCATCATACAGGAAGTGTCTTTAACCCCATCACCTTTCAAAACTTAATTCTCAGAAGTTTTGGAGGGGTTCTGCCAGGAGTAGTTTTGTTGTGGGACTGGGAGGATCGCAAAAGGCTTCATTCCTAGGAAAGCCACCAAAAAAGCACAAAGCTGCCTCAACACTGCAAGTTGCCCAGCAAGAAGCCTGGCAGCTTCCCAGGCACAGTGCTGCCTCTGGGAGCAATCCCTACTGGGTGGCAGCAACCCACCAGCATTGTTCACAGCCCCAAACCCACTGTGCCCATGTGCCCACACACCCACATGCATCCCTGGAGCTGCCAGTCCCACGCCCCTGGGGAATGAAGGAACCAGGAGCAGCTGTCCTGGAAGAGCTCCCCCCTGCTTTGGCCATGCACAGCAGGCAGGGCTGGTGACCTGCAGCCCAGGTCTCTTCCCAGGCAGCCGGGAGTGAGCTGAGCATCCTGCTCCACATTTGGAAGACACATGGCAGCTGAGCTGGCCAGCTTTGAAAGGACTCCAAAAAGCAGTCACTTAATTTTCACCAGTATGAGCAAAAAAGACAGGCATTAAGACTTCTGCACCAGAGCTGCTTAGGATGGGGCTAGGCAGAGCACAGCAGCCACATCTCCCCTTGCTTCTCCTCTACGTGACAAACAGCCCTTTACTGCTGCCTGTCCTTTTTTTCTTTTTGCCACCTCCCCCAGTGTACCTGAACATCTTGCAAGAGGCCAAGCCACCTTCCCACCTTCCCGCAGTCATGGGACGCCCAACCTTTCTCTGCAATCACCACTTTCAAGCAATCTGGCTCCACACGGACAGATGGCATCAAACTCAAGCAACCATGAGTATGCAAACTATGGAAACGGTGCTTCAAGTATATTCTGTAGGTATCATATATACACAGAGGCAAAAGAGCAGCAGAAGGGCTAATGTGTCACTCAGCAGTGGTGCAGGAGACCCAGGAGTTCCGGGACTCCCTGCTCCAACTGCATCATGAAAGTCCTGTATGCCTTTGAGCTCAGCTAAGATCTCTCTGCAAAGGGCTGAGAGAGCTCCTAAGGCCAAGAGGAAGGAGGCAACATTTCCATTTCACACTTACTGTTGGAAAGCCCCCAGGTACCTGTGCCCACACCAACTGCTCCCAGCTCTGCCCTTCTTCAGTGATGGCACTTGCCCAAACACAGCAGGGGTTTGCACAGCATGTGCTTGCAAGTGGAGAAGGGAGAAAGGGAAGTGTTTTGCCAATGTCTAAGCCTTCCTCTGTCAGGACCAGCAGTTCACCAGGCTGAATATGCAACCCTGAGGGCTCTGTGTGGGGAGCTGCAAACTTGGCCGAGCAAACCCCATGCCAAGTGCTACATCTCTCTCAGCAGGCTGCCTTGGGGTAATGCCTGAGCCCTGGTGCTGACTCTGGGATGGGGACAGCCACTCCCCATGTGGAGAGGAATTTCCCTTGGCAGTTCTGTGGAAAACCCTCCACCTTTGCCCATAGCCCTTTGATCCAGGCAGTGACCACATGCTCCAGCTCGCAGCAGGCGGATGGTGGTAAAAGGCAGAAAAAGCCACAACAGGGAAGCTCAGGGACTTGCCCCTACATGCCTGGGCCTATCAAGGATGGTAAAGAGGATACATGACATTGCCTGAGCCAGAAACAATCCCATGTCTCCCCAGTTAGGACCCAAACAGTACCTTCTCTCCCAGCTGAAGCCCACCTTGGACCATCTGTGGCAGCTGGAAAAGATCTGGGCATCACAAGCTCCTCCACCAGCCAGAGCTCCCACAGTGGAGGTAGCAGATTTGCTGCCTGCACTCAGGGCTGAGTCCAGGTTCTCCCTCCTGCTATGCTGTTCTGCCTGGAGCACAGGCAGGCCAAGTGCCCTCCAGCAAAGCATGGCAGCTTTAGCATCACTTTGCTCTGCAGCCTGAAGAAAACCTCTTGACCCATAACAAAGAGAATCACAGGTCAATTTTATCACTTGCCCCTAAGACAATGTAGAGCTTTTATTATTATTTTAGTAATGATGCAGGCTCTGGAGGAGCTGGTAGAACTGGGAGGGTGGTGGGCAGCTGAATAGGCAGCGCATGAGGTGGGTTTCTCGGGTGCCAAGGCGGGAAAGCAGGCAGCCATCCTCACTCTGCCCACCCGCCAGCAGCCAGCACGGCTCCATCCCCTCTGACATCCGGGGAGGGAAGAGAACAAAGACAGAGAACAATTGCTATTGTTTTCCAATACTTTCTTCAGGCCGGTTCCTCCGGTGCGGTGCTGCTGCCCAACCACTCCAGCTGCAGCCCCGCTGCGCTCAGAGTTGTGCAGTCACCAGTGGGGACACAGCCCCTGTCCCTAGGCACCTGCCAGCACAGAGAGAGATGGAGCCAGCACGGTTACCCCATGAACCACAGCTCTGGTCCCGCTCCACTCTCCCCCTGCACCCAGCACCATCCCCAAGATGCTTGGGTGCCGACATCCATCTTCCCATAACCCACCAAAGCACAATCCCTACAGCAGGATATGGTGATCTCAGCCCATGGCTCAACGGGGTAGGAAAGGAGGAGAAGGAAGCAGGCTGTCCCAGGGAAGGAACCTGGCTCACCCTCTCTTCTGAAAGTCCTGCAGAGTCCACACAGTGAGGAGAGTAGCTTTTGCTGGCAGCAGGTCCTCACGCTGGGGAGCTGGAGGTCACGCACCAGGATCTTGCACAAGCGGGACGAGCCTCCCCTTGATTTCTCCCTTGAGCAGGGCTCTAACTACAGCCCATCCTTGCCTGGCCTCACGCACATCACCCCAAGATTGCTGCATTTGAAGTCCAGACTTTCAGTAACCACCTCGGGGCTGCTGTTAATTGTATTTTGCAAGAGCGGGAGGGATTAGAGCCAGGAGGGAACAAGTGAGGGTGGCAGCAGGGGCTGCTGTGGGAGGGGTAGCCAGGGTCTTGCCACCAGGGTGCTTGGCATGTGGCATCAGTCTGGGCTGATTGGTCTCCATGGGTCCCACAGAGGGAGTAGAAAGATTTCTACAGAAGGATGTGGAATCTAACACCTGAGAAGGAATTCAACCTAACACGAGTCTTGTTTGACAGGGGATTGTAATTAATTGGTAAGATAAATCAGATGTCACCTGGTTACTGACTGGGTGCTAAAAGGATAGATGCTGAAAAGCATCAAATGCTAACAGTGGATCTGCATAGGGACAGTTCAGGGAAGTGGCTTCATCAACAATACCTAAGTTTTCACAAAGCCAAGTTTCACATAGAACCCTAGAGGCCCTCAAACATGAGCACTCCCACTGAGGCCATGCCTAGGCTCCAAGGGAAATGTTCTTCTGTCAAAGCAGGATCTGGTCAAGGACAAAGCTCAACTTCTAATTGCCTCTCCAGGCAAAGCAAATATGAAAACACCTGCCCACCAGCCTGCCCTTCTAGCATCCCTCCTTCATTGCAGGAACTGGTGAGCAAAGATGAGCCCCAGCTGAGCAAGGCCCCTCCTGAGCCACCCTTGCAGCAAGCCCACGGACAGCACCCAGAAAAATATCCAACCCCAGAGGCTTCTGACAGTGCATCAGTGCAAAGTCCTCACGAAGCAAGATCCCCCCATCACCTAATGGCAGCCATTGACCAAGCCTGGAAGGATCGACATGTTGACTGGACCAGCAAAGGAAGATGGGGATCCCGGTGAAGCAGCACACTGGGAGAAGAGCCTGCGCAAACCTGTCCCAGGCAGACTCAGCAAAGAAACCCTGATTCACCCAGCATCATTACGCCAGCCTCAATTTGGGTTCAATTTGCCAAATTGTTTTGGCGTGGGAAAAACTGTTTTGGAGCAAAACTCCCAACCCAGCTGTGGGCGGAGAGCCTTCCTGTGCTGGGTGCAGCATCTAAGCGCGTGGGTGCCCCCCACCCCCCGGCATGCCACATCCTGCACCTCTGCTGCTTTGAACCTACCTCCTGCATCACCCCGCAGCCCCCAGAGGGGTGGCTGCAGCAGGTGCGTTTGCCTTTGCTCCACAGCCCTGCCTCACAACACTCACCCTCCCAGCCATCACCACAGCCCTCCAGCCAGAGTGACCCGTCTCCTTTCAGAGCTGTGACAGCAGTGCAGAGCCACAATCTCTCCCTCCGCCACGCACGCCTGACTCCTGTCTTGCATCCCCTGGTTAAATGCATCAAAGTGCCCCCAGAGAGCCTGCCCTGGCAATCTGGGCCCAGCTGGTGGCACACACATAGAGGAAGTGGACTTGGCCCAGGACTACATTCATCTCCCCCCGTGCCCCTCAGGAATGACATGACTAGACAGACCCGCTTGCAAATCGCTCCCCGAGAGCTCATGTACACGCTGCTAACACCGGCAGCAACCCTGTAATAACACGCCATCCATATCATTACCATTAATTATATATTAACATACCCCATAATCTTAACTGCTGTGTCGTCACATCTCGGGGGGTGCGAGCCACTTTCAAAAGCCACCTGGCTTGTTCTCCTTTGGCTCTTACACCACCCACCCCAGGAGAGAGGCTGGCGGCCATGGCAGGACTAGTATCCAACAGGCGGCTGTTCGGATCAGGGCTGGGATGGGCAGAAGGATCACCAGGATAGAGTCGTGGGGCTGACCACCCATCTGCCCTGTGCAAGAGCACCGAGAGCATTAAGCATTAAATGGCTCGAAGAATTCCCTCCACAGAGCACCAGGGAGCCTCACACAACTGTAGGTGCCTCCATGACCCAGACAGTGCTTTTGGTGCACGTGACCTTGGGTGTGACCAGGCTGCACAAAAACACTAGGAGCCCTTGCTGGGGCTGATGCAGGCACTTGGCCACCTTGCTGTTTAGGCAGCTCATCACTAGACTCTCATATGCTAGAGGAATTCTCCATGCACCTTCCCTGTGCCACACTCAACCATTCCACCAGCTGGCAGCAAGTTCTTCAGTATCCCCCAACTTGCACTCTTCCCAGCCACTGAACTTGCTGAAGGGCAGAGTGCTTTTTCTTCTTCCAGTCTGGGAAATTTGAGACAGATGCAACATGGGGCAGTTAAGCAGTGCTGCTTCCTGCCTGGGCAGCGCAAGGACCTCCCACACTCATGCCTCCATGCCCTGCCACTGCCCTGCCTTACTGCTGCTTAGCCAGCACACACAGCCCTCACCCCGTGCCACAGGGCAGCAGAGGCTGCTGCTTCAAACTCCTCTCTGGAGCTATCTCCTCAAAGCTGTGCTGATCGCACATCCAAGACAATCCCAGTATCAGCAGCACTGCTGGCACTGGAGACGGACATTTCAGGTCTATGCTGATGGAGACGGTTTCTCCTTTTCATTCTCATTGGGGTAAAACACACACAGCATCCTCACCAAGGTGTGACTTCAAGAGGAAAGCAATGAGACACAGAGCTTTCACCATTTCATCTCAAAGGCAGCACACCACCTTCCATTCATGATATAGTTCCAGGAAAAAAAAACAAAACCAAAAAGCAATCTGGAAAGAAGCCCGAGGCTGGCTCTGCCCCAAAACTGCAGCTGTTTCATGTGGCTCCAAAGCCTTTCGCCCGGCAGCTCGCTCTTTCAAAGAACTGCTTGCATGCACACAAGCACACAAAACAGAAGTGATGAATATCTCACATCCCACTGTGTGTGTTCTGACACAGTCTCATTTGCCAAGAAAAAAACCTGTGCATGTGTGGATGGATGTATATACATAGGCTTTAAAGAAGACACTGCTTCATTTCTACAGCTTTGTTGAAGGGTTTTGTTTTGGGTTTGGCTTTTTTTTTTTTTTATGTAAAAGCCTAAAGCAAATATAATTGAGAGGGTGTTTTTAATCTTTAATACTTTACCTGCATGCTTAATACCTGTAGAGCTCCAACACTCTCCAAGGAACATGTTTTATAGTAACTGGGTCAGACTGAAAAAAGGCAGCTGCTCAGAAAAACGCTGCTACTGGCTAGTATTACACACGCTGCCAACAGTCAGTTTTCTTTCAAAAAGGGAGAAGATGAAGCCTTTCAGTGAAGCCTATCAGAGGTTTCACTGACACAGCAGCTTTACAAGCTTTAACTCTCAAGTGTTCCCCAGTTGTAATAAGCTGCCCACAGAGTGAAACCCTCTCAGGGCAAGCCAGGCACAGCAGAAGCCCACCAGCCTCCTCACAGACAGGGAACTGCGTGAGCCGAACACTCGTGCTGTGCACAAGGATTTGGTTTATTACCGAATAATAGTGATGAAGTTTTATTTCTTTCCTGCAAGTAAAACAACCAGGGAATCTAACATGCCAACTGTGGTGCTGTGCTTAAGCCTTTCAATGAACACAAATGCTAACTGCCTGTTTCAGCTAAGCAAACAGCCATCCTTCATGACAGTTCTCACCTCATCAAACAAGACAAGTTTTAGTCCTCTGGGATGCGCTTCTGCTTACATTTTGTCACCTGTAAGACTGCCTGGTATATTATGTTCACTCGGTGGCTTAAAACACCTCAGTTACAAGGCCATTGAGTGCCAGCCACTTAAAAAGAAATTATTTTATTTCTAAGCAACAGAGATTTGGGAACTATGGAAATTCTCAGTAGGAATTGTACATCTAACTGTCCTTCTCAAACCCAGGAGCTATTATCAGCAGATTTTGAATGATATACTAAAACACACACTTTACCTGTTGCCATGAGACATTCCTAAGGCAGCCAGATACACAAATCATAACAAGACCTTTGTAAGAAGCGAAGCGCAGCACATCTGCTGGCTGTCAGATTTTTATAGTTTTCTTTGAATCATCAAGTCGTTTGTCATTATTAGAGACAACACATTTGCCTGCAAAGCTGAAGCAACAGCGTCAACTCTTCTGCTCCTCTAAAGCATCCCATGTTTTACCTGCATTAGAATGAACCCTTCCACTTCTTTGGACTAAGTCAGAATTGGACTCTCTTGACCAGCTGGCTACCCATGTAAAACACCCACTACAATACATTTGCATACATCTATGAAAGGAGAAAATATAATCACTTTATTTTCAGTGTACAGACTAAATGTCACCATAAAGATAATGAGTGAGCACACATGAATAAAATACTTCCACACTTAATAAGCCCACTTTTTGCCACGTCTGCTGAATCCATCATTTGCCACATAGTACTTACAGCTCTCCAGTGTTGTTTCCAAAAGCAGCTGCAGTACTCCCAGGAGCAACACTCCCTTACTACAATTCAAAGAAACACTCCTAGTTTGCATAGAAGTGCTACATTTTCCTGTATGCCTTGAAATACTAGTTAGGTACAACACTATTTCATAATCTCTGCTCCCAAACTATGTCAGGTCCCCCTCCCAACCTTATACCAATGCAAGAAGAATTACTTCTGCAAGGAGGTAAAATCAGTAGGTTGTAGCAATACAAACGCTTCAAAGGTGCGGAACAATGGCATGCTGTGATCTGCAGCACCAAGAGCAAGACATAAATACTGATGAGTTCTACACATGTGCATGCTCACAATCACCTCCATAAAGCTTTCTCCACAGTGTGACTCCTTCCACGTCACACGTTTTTCACAGAAAAAGAAATGAAGCCCTTCTCAAATTTAGCCCATTTAAAGCTGCAAACAAAATCTGATTCCACGTGCTATCAATGGGCATGTTATTGCTTGTAGTAAATTGGAGATTTTGACCTAGAAAAGAGATTAATTTACAAAGCACAGAGGTCAAAGCAGCTGTACAAACTAATTGTTGCAGCTGGTATTTCCCACACCCTCCACACCAGCGGTCAGCTCCAATAGTCTACACTTTGAAACGTGTCATACTACCCTGCAGAAAACACAGTCGGTGTCTTCTCTGACTCAAATATGAATACACAAAAGCAGTCAGCATAAAGAAGTGTTACAGTTAAATTAACAAAGTTAATCAAGTTCACCTTCACTCTTTCATCTGAAAAACGTGTGACCTGGGCTGTAAAGGCAAAGGCCAGCAGTGCCTAATCCTCTCAACACACAAATGTCAACACAAGAGGAGCTGACATTATTGCTGAGAGATTTTACATGCCCAGCAGAACAGACACATTCTTACTGGACTTTCAGGCTGCAAATGACCTACCTCATCCAAGGGGAACCTGACCAAAGTGTTTAAGAATCCAGTCTTTACATCTTGCACCTCTAATTCAATGTAAAGTATACAACTGAGTGTCTTTAAGGAGTAATAAAGCAGCTCTTGGGATTTCTTTCAAGCAAACACCGACTCAAAGGCTCAGTACAAATTCAGTGTTACATGGGAACATCAGCACGCTCTAGACTTTGAGCCAGTCACTGACAACACCTCTCTAGAGATGCTCTAGAAGTTACATGCTGTGCAATCACCTTCTTTGCTAACAAATCCTGACTATAGTCCTTGTTTCATAGTCTCCCTTACTAACTATACTCTTCAAATCAGTTCTGACTGCAAATGCTGTCTTTAACAGTATCATAAAATTCTTAGATTATTTCCTGTCTGCTGGTGCTATGAATGCAATGGTACTACAAAAACATACAACTAATTCTTCCAGCAGGTGATCCAAACCAGCTCTGTTCTCAAACATCAGATTGGTGAAGGTAGGCTGCAGACTGCAAGTTCTTCAAGCATTCCATACCATGAAGTGAGGTAGCAAAAAGCAGCCTTTGAAACAGCATTGTCTCCGTACTTTTCCCTAGTATTAAATCCCTTTTCCTCACAGTTTAGTGAGTGAACTAGAGGCTTCTCTGAAGCAGTGGAAGAAGAAAAGAGGTTATCAATAAATAATGAACATTAAGAAGAACTAGGCCAATAGTTTTGCAAAGTTTTCCTTTTTGGTACCAGCACTGAGCACTGCTCGTTTTCAGGTGGAGAGGAATACAAAACACTTCAGTCTCTGCGAGCTTAAAGTCCAAGTGACTTCTGCACAATCTGCTTGGCAATTTTGTTAAACTGTTCTCTGTCTTCCCGCCACATCTTGGAGGCGTCTACATTGGCTCCACTTTCATCATTTGGCTCTGAAATGAGAAAGACTGAAAGGTAGGTAGGCAGGCAGGCAACGGAGCAAGACTGTCTAACTTTTTCAACCACCTCTCTGTACTGTCACTGCCCTGGGGCTTTGGCACACTTCCTCTGCCTGGCACTACAGAAATGCCACTAAAAAAATAAAATTCCAGTGACAGCCACCGGATTCCCGAAGGGCTGTGATTTAGCTGATCACAAGAGAGTATCACATCAAGGTTGAGTTGCAGTAAGGAATAAGTGGCAGAGGAGCAATACTTTCTGTTGTTTATACTCTCGGCAGTTGGGCCCTGGCATGTACATGGAACAACACAATGCAGCACCACCAGTGCTGACAAGGGTTTTTAAACTGCATACTGCTCTCTGCAAAATGTTTTTTTCTGGTTTTGTGGCTTCACAGACACAAAGCCCTCCCGACCAGGCCTCCCAAACAGGTTCTGTCACCCTTTGGGATGGGTTGTTCTATTAAAAACAAACCAAATCAAGAAAACCCATAGAATGCTTTCATTTCTGCAACATCTTTCATACAAGAATTTCAGAGAGCTTTACAATTTCCCTGGTGGCCCTAACACTTCACGTTGTACAGAGGTAAGCTGAATCATCTGACCAGAGTTGTGGTCAGAGTACAGCACGACAACTGTCACAGGATTACACAAGTCACTAAGACACTCCACCCATTTTGCTTCACACACTAGTCCAAATCCACCCCAGCCCAGTTCACGGCAGGTATCTTGAGCTCGTGTCTTTCTTGACACAGTGCTGATGGTTCACCCTGAAAAGCCAGTAGACATGCAAGTCACCCAGTTTGGTAGGCTTGGGCTTACACTACCTGCAGAGCTAGAGCCAAGAGTTTACCAGCAGACTGAAAAAAAGCTGACCATTGATGTTTTAGAACAATTCCTCCAAAAGCTGTGGGAAAAGACACACAGGCAGAGAACAAGAGATGAGGTGACTCCCATGCTAACCAGTCTAGGTAAGGCTGCACCACAAACCAAGTTCTTGGAGGACAGAGGATGCCCAGCGAGGTACCGTTTGTGTGCGCAGCTTCACAAGAGTAGGTAACTATTCTGAAGCTAAAATGGTCCTGTGTAAGACTCTGTTGCTAGATCTTTGATCAGCATTGCTGCTGCTAAATCCCTTAAATCATGTAAAATCTTTTATAATTCAAAACTGATTGTAAGGGACATGGGTCTGCCCTTTCCAGGCAGTTCAGTGGCCCTGTCCATTATGTGGGAGACGATCCATCTTTCAGGGAACTGTACACAACAGAGCTGATCCATTGCCCTTGCTGGATTTAAGGAAAGCCATTTAAAAGGCTGCACAGAAAGTTTTTCATCCTATCCTTCTTCTCAGGGAGCCTTCCTCTGATTCTGACAGCAGAACAGAGTACATTCCCAGGCTGGCAAATAACAAACAGAAATGGAGGGTGCTGGCTTGTAAATCACAGAGGTCACAGACTCCAGTTTACTGGACTGGTTAGATCTGGGTGGTAACCCTTAAGCTGGTAATGCCAAATCCAACAAAGGCTGTAATCAATAGCTTTACAACCTGCAAGAGCTGAACAGACATCAAAGCAAATACAAAGACAGAGCAGAAGCAGGGAACCAGCTGAGCCTCCAGACCCACCTGACTATCACCATCTGCTTGGTTGCTGCTGATGTAGAAGGAAAGCAGTGCAGCTGCTTGTAACACTGGAAACAGCTGTTTACTAATTCACTCTCATTCTTCTCAATTATTTTCAGAAAACTGGTTTATTAATAAATAAATACTAGGGCTTTAGAAACTGTAGTTACTGCTGAGCAGCTTTAAATGTCCTCTGCTCACTTAACAAATCAAACAGCAAGTAGCAGCTCTAGTTAATTCAGCAACTGCTATCTGAGCTACTGCTAATAAAAAACCAGCAGTCCTTACCTGCCAGCATGCTAACAACTGACAAGAGGATCTTTTCCACACTCTGCACGGGACTCCACCGCTCAGCGCTGCTCTCATATCCCATGGGATCATCCCCAGGAGCATGAAGAATAGAGATGCAAACTCTCCCGTCTGGGTAAACTGCTCAAGAAATACAATGATTTGTTACTCAGCAGAAACACTTGGCCTCTCCAGATCTTTAGCACAGATCAATATTTGGACTTGGCCTTTGTATGACTGAAACCAAACCTGGTTTTATATTTCCTCTTCCAAGAAAAAGAGGATACAAAATCTGAAAAGACAAAAATCTAATAAAAATTTTCTTTAAGTAAATTGAACAAAATTGGGTCATCCTTCCCCAACAGAAGCCTGCTGGGAGTACTCGTGTCATTTAATAACAAGTAATAGGTTCCATGGAAAAAAAAAAGAAAAAAAAAAAAAAAAAAAAAAAAAAAAAAAAAAAAAAAAAAAAAAGAGTTGAAGCCTGGTGGAACAAGGCAAGTATTTATGCACAGACACAGGTTCCAGGCAGGTAACCAGTCCTACTTAAATCCAAGGGTAAACAGTCACACAGCACTGAATGCACACTGGACTCCTCCACCAGACTGTGACTGTAAAGAGAATTAAGCAAACTTACTCCACTGCAGCAAGGAGAGAAAAGTGGTATGTTATAAACAACATAAATGATTTTATTTTGAACATTACTGAGGTGCAACCAGAAAAGTTTACACAGTTTTTTTAAATTTTGCTTAAAGCTCATCTACATCAAAGCACATGGAAACAAGATAACCTGTCCATTGAGGATGTAGACATATTCCCTTCCCACCTACAGGAGGGACACTAGGCAGAAGGGCAGCATTGTCTTTTTATTGCTCTCAAGTGTAAGCAAAGCATCTGCAACAGTATCAGTCATTTTCACAGACACTGGACTCCACTGACTGATAACAAGGCCAAAGAAAGGTTGAGAGGCAACACAAATAGAATGGAGTCAGAAGCACTGCTTTAGCAACATGGCCTAGCCGTGCAGCCTCCCAAAGAAAGACAACTTTAGCCCAATACTTTCAGTGCTTCCGTTTCTTGGGTGATCAAACTTGTGCTATTGCCAGAAGAACAAGACATAATGAGAAGAGGGAAAGACTGCTGGAAATAGTTGTGCCCATTTCCAGCTCCTTCCATTCACCCAGCTAGTGTCCGCACAAGCCTGCAACACATAAATGCTTTGGAAGACTTTCATTTATATCCTCTCTCACAGCCTCAGGCTCAGGACTGGTGTTGGTCTAGTCACAGCCCAAAGAGATAAAAACAGCACGTGCTGAATCAGCGCTTCATGTAAGTTAGGAACACACTGGTAGAAGGTATTTCACCTGTAAGTTACTCTAATATTTTTCTGCAGTGCCTCATGTAAAACAGCTGGACCACAGTGGCACAGTCAAAACAGCAAAGGCTGATTCCAGGGAGATGAACCCATCTTCCCACTTTATCACTAAGTGGTAATACAAGACTTGCCATTAATTGCTACTTTGAAGTTATCTTTGCTAGAGCATCCATCAACATCGTTTTATTTTTAAGAGATAAGCTTAAGATAGCTCTGTGGCATCTCAGTTTGCCCTGTACACAACACAAACTGCAAAGATAAGGGAACAGCAGACTTTTTAAACATTTCCCTTGCAATTCCTCACAGGTGGAGGAGTAAGCACTTAAGGAACAGAAAAAGCACAGCACAGTCACTTCTTTCTACAGCCTGAGTATAACCCCCAAGACCATCACAATCCCAGATGAGAAAAGATTCAAGTGTCTACTCTAGGTGATGTCAACTTTAGATTAATAGGACCCAGAGTCACAGGGCTTTAAAGAGCTGAGATGACCATCCAATATGTTCCAGTTAAACCCACAGAGGAAGCATTCACGTGTAGAGCCACGCTGTAACACATGCGAGTAAGGCAGTTTGTGCCTCTCCTGGCTATGCTGCAAAGCAGCTGTCAGTAAGGAAACTCAAGCCAAGGCCACAACTGGAGCTCCAAAGTACTGCGGGGACACAGATCTGCTTACAGAGAGCAGTCCCGTTGAGAAGTTTGGATGAATTAATCCAGCTGGAGCTAGATGCTGATGTGGCCACACTGCTTCCAGGTGCCAAACACTGCACTGCTGCAGACATCAGAGCTTCAGGGGTAACGCTACACTGACTTGGACTTATCCACACACTTCTACACCGTGACATGCAGGTGTGTCTTCCACAGGAGAGCAGAAAGATGTAGATTAAATGGGCAAGAAACTGCATCAGTGGTGCTTCGAGAAGGGAAGAACAGAACTTCAAGAAATAGCAAATGTCCTTGGAATATGATGAAATAAATCTATTTCCAGCTGAGATGAGCAGGAATGTCAGCTGGGAAGGAACACTAGGCAGAAGGGCAGCATTTTCTTTTTATTTCTCTCAAGTGGCAGAGACATAACAGACTAGAATACTGATCCAGCCCATCAAATCTGGGTGATGATAAGCCACCTTTACACAATTCCTACTGATTTAGCAGATGTCATAAGCAACAACTTTACAAAGAACACCAAGGCTAATTCTGGAAAGTAGAGCTCCAGGCTGTGAAAGGGCGCTTTAAGGTTTTTACCTGTCCATGGCTCAAACTTGTTAGCTGTATTTGTTGCTACTTTAATTACTTCCACTGAAAAGTCTTAAGATAATATTGTGATCATCAGAATTGTAGAGAAAAGGACAGCAAGGTCTGAATATTAAATGCCTGCAAATGTGTCATCTGCTTGGACAGAGGACTCTCTTTCAGAAAGATCACTTCAGAAATGTTACTAAGCCTGTGACTTAATAGGGAAAAAGCCATGCTGCCTAAATAAAGCTATATCCACACTGTGGTGAATATGAACATATTTTCACTTGTTAAAAAAAAGAAACCACCACACTACCTAAATACAACCCACAGAGCAAGACTGGAAAGGGTTTGTATTAATTCACTAAATCTCACATCATGTACAGAAGACATCTTTAGATTATTTATACAATAGTTACAAGTATTCATGTTATGATCTTAAAAGCAGTGAAATTGCTGGAATCTTTACTGGACTGTTTATAGTCAAAAGGCATATGAGAAATAATGTGATAAAGAGAATTTGACAGAGCAAAAGTGTTGGACAGCTGAACACTCCTACTGCATACTCAAGGTTGGAAAGGGAGAAAGCACCCTTGGTAAGGATGTCAGCTCTCCTGTTGCAAAAGTTTCTTTCTAAGGTGCACAAGCAACCCATTCCCCCATACATCCTGCTGCATCAGACTCACTGTTTGGATGGAACATCTCACATGTGAATCTCATCTTCGGGGGACTTAACGGATAGTCGAGTGGAAAGCTCAGAATAGCAGGAAAAACCCCATACTCGAAACAGGTGTCTTCAGGACCCCTAGAAACAGATAAAAAGCTATTCACCAGAGTTTTAAATAGTTCATTCACCCAAATTCTTGTCTAAGGAGACATTGGAGGTCTGGGTTATATCATCTTCTCCAGAAAAAAAAGAGTTAATGCACTCTTACCTGACACCTCATAAACTTAAATCCAAATATGGGGTTTGCAAGGGAAGGGGGAAATCAAAGCTTGCACACTAAATTACTAGGAAAGTCACAACACTACTTAATTAGCAGGGTGTGTCTGGATATAATTGGTCTATCTGGCTCCAAGGCATGTTCCAGGATTTGAGTGCCTGCATGTCAAGGGAAAGCAGAGGCAGGTGTGTGACTCCTGTGCCTTTGAAGATGCTGTTATGCTGCACAAGACAGAGATGTCAAATGCTGTAGCTCAAAAATAGTTTATAAAACCTACAGAGATTCAAACTGCAAGCATTGAGCATAACCACACAAACACTTACCACTGTCTGATGCAAAAAAACACAACAAAGTTTTGTAAAATGAAAATGCAGATCTGGGACCGTAACTGCTAGATGCAGGACAAGTTTCTTTGCAGATTTAAGGTATTTAGTTTGCACTCCCTCAAGTGCACATGGGGAACAAGTGGCTTCATCAGGGTTCTTGTAGAAACATTTCCTTACTGTGTTCATCATCTAGTTCAAAGTGCAGTCATGTTGAGAATATACAGACAACTATTTTACTCTCCCTACATAAAACATTTTTGGAAGGTGAGCAAAAAAGGTTATTAGACATGATTTATACAAACTTAATGAATCATCTGGAAGTTATAACACAAACATTATATCCTTGATTGGAAAGATCATGAAACAAGCTTCATTACTGAAAATCTTAGCCAATGAAACCTCATGTATTTAGTAAAAAGCTCTTCAAAGAAGGGTTATACTGCCAGGGAAATAAGGTTTAGGAATACATTCCTGCTTCCTCCTCCCAGTCCACATACCAAAAAGAACATAAAAGTTCAAGGACTCCTAACAGTTAAGGTTACAACTGGTAACCTACAGAAAAAGAAAAATAAAACCAGCAAAACCTAAAGCCCTAGAAGGCTCACTCTCTTGACCTTTGGGATTCAAAAGACTTGGCTGGTAGATAAACACAAGAACTATGTGATTTAAATCTGAATATTGACAGCAGCAGGTAAGATGCTGTAAGAAATGCATCAACATACTGCAAAAATGAAAGCTCAACCATTTTGTTCCCTTTCTGGCCTTTTCCCTAAATTTAGTCAGGATTCAATTCACCTCTGAGAATAAACTGGATGCATTTTTTCATGAACATTTTCATTCCAGCTGCATTTTAAAGGCTTTTTGTTGAACTTCTAAGAGTATGTATATGCATGCATTGAGAAGATGGTGGGTGTCTTATGTTCTGTTTTGAGAGCAAACACACAGCCTTAAGGGCTCTTCTGTCAAGCATGTTAACCCAACAGGCTTCACTTTAGGCCCTGCATTATGTGAGCAAAATGCCTTTTTTTTGTTTTAGCCATTCAGTGCTGTCAGGATCAACTTCAAAGAAATTATTAAAGTTAATCCAAGATGGCATTTGCAACTACAAAACACTCAGAAGGCTGCAGCATTTAAACCTGACAGCATCACTTTCAGTTCAAAAAGGGCATTGGTAGGGCCAGAGAGGTAAAGAGCACAGAATCTTTTGAAATCTTTGCAGAGCAGGTGGTGTGATTGCAGAGTACTCCACATTCAAAGCCTCAGTGCCTTATGCTATGATCTCATCTGAGTTGCTAGGCTAGTTACAAGTTTAGACTATCCAGTACTTGATTAGGGTTCCTGCAAGAAACACCCAGACCACACAGTGGTGACACCCATCCCACTGAACCAGCAGGACAGTTGCCTTAAGCAGCTCCCATACCCCAGGGAACACAAAGCACTGTCCATCGCTTAACTGCGTGCATGCAAAAAGCACTCATTCTGCGCAGGCACACCTTGTCTTAAACCTGCTCCATCTAAGATTCTTTACAGTCTGCAAAGCAGGCAGTCTTTACATCTTTTTCTGCACATGATGCTATTCTACAGACTTCCAACAAAGCACTGAGGAGTGGACATCAGTTCTCCTCTGGCCATTATATGGCATTAAATGACTTGCTAGACAACCAGACTGCTTAGCTGTGAGGGAGATGATAGGAACAATCCTGTTGACATTAAACATAACATGAGAATAAGAAACTCTCAACTCCATGAGCTGGCTATCACTTAGGCAAGGGAAAGAAAAGGACGGAGGCTATCTGCCAAAATAGTAGGGAAAAGCACACTGACAGGGACAATTAATTCTATAATCATAGCTTCATGTACATTTGTAAATGGCTTCTTATTTGTAAAGCATGCTGGAAAAAGACCAAAACTTGGTCATCAGATGCTGTAAAGGGGAATTCCATGCTAAACAAAAGTCATGAGCCTAATTATAGATCTAATTACCTTTCTAGACAGGTTTTTTGATAAGTTGACTTCAATTTATACTGTTTATTTTTCAAGCAATCTTTAGTTCTTAACAATTACGTGGGTTTGTGTCTTTCATGGATAAACTTTAATAGCAACACACACTTGAGCATGCCAAACAAAGAGGGCAAAGCTTGGTCTGGAAACATTAAATTCATGAACTCACAACACAAAGCAGCCTGTCGGACCTCACGCAGTGCTAAGGAACTGGGCGCCAGTATGGTAAGCTCTCCTGACATGCTGGAGCTATTTATCATCACAAATAAGTCACTCTGTTGCAAAGATTAGGCTTTCATAACTATAACTCAGCTACTGTTTGCTATCTCATCAAAAGGGTGCATTTTACATCAAGCTCCAAACCTCCACTGTTCAGAAAGATACACCATGCTGTATTTTCAGTTCTAGATCTAATATACTCACATGGGGAGTGTAAGAACTGTTCTATCAATCAGACTTGTCAATACAGCCTTAACATTCATATGTTTAACATTTATCCAGCACTGCTGCTGCAGGCAAGAACTCCAGAAATACAAATTATTATTATTTTAAAAGGCATTATTTTGTCTCTGAGCAAAGCTCTTACCTCAATCTATGTATCATCATCCAGTCCACGTCTGAATTGATAAATGGGTGACATCTTTTCTCAATTAGGTTGCTTGTTTTTTGTTTTTTTTTTTTTAATTTATCTGCCATTACATGTGCTCTAGCTTTACATAAATTGGATCAAGGTAAAAAAATACGTATTCTATTCTACTCTTCATTACACTATTTACTTACCTTTTCATTACATCTGTTTAAAAATTTGAAGCCAACTTTAATTTCCTCATCTGCACTTCTTTCACTCCCATAATCTCACACAGCACATTTCAGATTACAAAACATTCAAGAAGATTATCATAGATAAATATAAACAAGTCATTTAGCTTGATTTCCAAATGTACACAAACACTTCTACTAATAGAGTTTTGTAAAGAGATGAAAGTAACCAAACATGTTTAGGGTAAACATGTTTCTATTGTACCACAGCTTCAGAATTTAGCAGATCTTAAAATATAATTTTATTATGACACATGCTCAATACAGAAACCAAAATTAAAGCACCTCCACCTCTCATTTTGCGCTGACAAAGACCTGAAGCTCAACACTCAGCACTTTAAAGGGCTTTCAAGTCTGTAAGCAGCTCCTCTGTTCTTTAAAAAATTGTTATGGGAAACACCAAAAAAAGTATTTTTTAAGTAATGAATCAAATCCAAAAGTAGTTCTGTGCATCCCTCATGAAAGCTCTACTCAACCACAAAATCTCTGCTAAGATAAAGCACTGATAGGCAGAATTTCCTTCTACATTCCAAGAACTTCATTAAATGCTCTGGAATTTCTACACTCCAAGACTGCTTGCTGTCTGAACTGAAACGTGGTACATCGCAAAGTGAATGTTTAAGAAAAGTGGGAATTATCTCACTTTCAGAGTGACATGCTGCAGCCAAAATCTTTGGTGTCAGGCAACAAATTATCTATTTCCATGCTAAGTGCTGATTTTCGGGGGACAGAGCTACCAGGAAGTACAACCTGTTCATCACAGGATAAATTGCTGCACATAAGCAGAGTCATTTGCCAACTCTTCATTACCAATCAGCAAACAAGCAGTGGTAATCCAAATCTCATTTACCAAGGCCTAAAATAACTCAGAGGTTCATGCCTGCCATAAAGTAGGATCACCCACACAGCCAGCTTGTGTGGAATAGGTGATGTATTACAGCTTGGTCTGCTTTTGTATAGGTTGTGTGCTTAAGCCCAAGAAATCTTGGTTTTCATCCCTAGACAACATGCTTTAAGAAACTGACCTAAGAAAATTCTCCCACCCACGCCAGTTGAGAATCTCATAAGTCAGCAGTGGTGGTTGCAGTGAAAACCTGCCAAGAACACAGCAGGCACGCTGCAAGCAGGGCCACGGCCACTGCCTGCTGCCCCCAGTGGTACCCCTGGTGCTGGCTGAAGGAAAGGAATTTACCAGCTCCTACTTAACAGCACCTTTAGAGAGCCTGGATCTACCCTAACAACAGACCATCAGCTTCATGACAGACGTAGTGGTTTGGAGCTTCTTCATCTTTTAGTTCTGTAGCATTTGTGTATATTATAGAATCGTAGAGCTGTTTAGGTCGGAAAAGACCTTTAAAAGCAGAGTCCAACCATTAACTTAAGCCTACCAAGGCCACTGCTAAACCACATCCCTAAGCACCACATTGACACAACCTTTAAACATGTCTAGGGATGGTGACTCTTCCCTGGGTAGCCTGTTCCAGGCTTTACAACCCTTTCAGGGAAGAAATTTTTCCTAATATCCAACTTAAACCGCCCCTGGTGCAACTTGAGGCCATTTCCTCTTTCCAATTATTTGCTACATGGGAGAATGGTCAAACAGCCACCTCATTACAACCTCCTTTCAGGTAGTTGTAGAGAGTGAGAAGGTCACCCCTGAGCCTCCTTTTCTCCATGATAAATAATCCCAGTTTCCTCAGCCACTCCTCATAAGACTTGTGCTCAAGATCCTTCACTAGCTTCATTGCCCTTCTTTGGACACGATGCAAAACCTCCATGTCCTTCTTGTAGTGATGGACCCAAACATAGTATTCTAGCTGTAGCCTCACCAGCACCAAGTACAGAGGTATAATCACTTCCCCAATCCTACTGGCCACACTTTCTCATACAAGCCATTCTTGGCCATCTGGGCACACTGCTGGCTCATCTTCAGCTGGCTGTCAAACAACACTCCCAGGTCCTTTTCTGCCAGGCAGCTTTCCAAGCGCTCTTTCCCAGACATGCCATATTGCCTGGGGTTGTTGTGGCCCAAGTGCAGGATCCAGCCTTTGGCCTTGTTGAACCTCATGCCATTGGCCTTGGCCCATTGATCCAGCCTGCCCAGATGCCTCTGTGGAGCCTCCCTACCTTTCAGGAGATCAACACACCTGCCTAACTTGGTGTTGTGTCTGCAAACTTACTGAAGCTGCCCTTGATCCCTCATCCAGATGATTGATAAAGATATTAAACAGGAGTGGGCCCAACAATAGACCCTGAAGAACACCACTTGTGACCACCCACCAACTGGACTTAACTCCACCACCACTCTCCGGGCCTGGCTGTCCAGACAGTGTTTTACCCAGCAGGGCATATGCCCATCCAAGCCACGAGCAGCCAGTTTCTCCAGACAATGCTGTGGGAAGTGGTGTCAGAAGTTTTACTGAAGTCCAGGTAGACAACATCCACAGCCTTTCCCTCATCCGCTAGGCAGGTCATCTTGTCATAGAAGATCAGGTTAGTCAAGCAGAACCTGCCTTCCATGAATCCATGTGACTGGGCCTAGTCTCCTGGTTGTCCTATATGTGCCATGTACATGCACTAAAGATAATCTGCTCGATAGCCTTCCTGGGCACCAAGGTCAGACAGGCAAGTCTGTAGCCGTCAGACTCAAGTGATAAAGGTCTCTTCCTCTCCCCTATCATTTTAGAACTTTATCTTGTAAAAATCACCAGGTATTCCATGCATTCAAAGTTCCCAAAGAAGGGTACAGCGTAAGAGAGTTTAAGCAAGAAAGAAGATAACGTGTAAGAGGCTGCGCAAGAAGATTTTGTCTTTTTATGACAAGCTGTGCTACGAACAACTGTACCCATCAGTTCAAGAGTGGAAGCTGAAGTTGCACCAAGGGAAATTTAGACTGGATGTTAGGAAGAATTTCTTTACTGAATGCTTATCAGGCATTGGAACAGCTTGCCCAGGGTTGAGTCCCCATCCCTGAAGGTATTTAAGAGTCATGTAGACATAGTGCTTAGGGATATGGATTAGTCAAGGTCTTGACAGTGTTAGGTTAATAATTGGACTAGGTGATCTTAAAGGTCTTTTCCAATCTAGGAGATTCTGTGACACACTTGTAATTAAGTTTTTGTCACTGCCCAAAACACAACAGTTAGCAATCAGAGCTATTCACCAACAGATGAGCTTTTGACATAGAACCACTGCACCCAATGTCTTTACAATACCAGCCAATTAATGAAGTGTAAAGAACTTAAATTTTTTTTATTTGAATACGCTCTCAGATTAATCCCCTTCAATTTTTTCTAGAAAAAAAATGGAATATTAAGTAAGTTGAATAATTTCATACACTGTTTTTTTTTCCTCTCCTACCACAGATAATCTCTGTATTAAAACATGAGAGAAACCTGTCCTGTATTTGGAGTTGAGTAACATTCCCAAGTTTTGTGTGATCTACAAGTAATTCATGGTTTCCTACAGTGTTTTCATATACAACATATATCCAAGGGAGCCCAAATGAGGATTCCTGTCAAATTTACAAGTTACACATGTTGAGTGTTGCATATTATGATACCTGCACAACAAATGATCGCTTAAGTCCCAACACTGCCTCTGTCACACTGTTTGAATTCCAAATATAGCACCCAGTTTGGGTCAGAAAAGAAGTTCCCAGCCAAAGGCAGGACAAGGTCAATGTTATGCAGAAGTGATTTTAGGGTTTTTGGTTGGTTGGTTGGTTGTTTTTTTGAGGGTTTTTTTAGTTCTTGTTCTAGAAGTTAATCATGGCATGCAAGTGCTAATTTCAGATACAGAACAGTACTAACTCACATAATCAGAGCTTCCCATTCAAAGAAGTTCTCTTCATTCATGGGACCTATTAAGAAAAAACAAAACAGTGCTAAGTGCCACCTGAATGTCAGGCTACAATTTCACAGCACAGAAATCCTTCTCAGCTCCTCACCTGCTACGATCCCTTCTGGTGGGTTCAGGGTCAGCTCTGAAAAAACAAAGACACAAGGAAGGTTACCAGGGTCTGCAAGCTTGAGCATTCTGGCTAGCATCTGCGTGGCCACAGCTTAGCACAGAGGCCCCATGAGCCTTGTAAAAAAGCATGAGGATGCCATGGGAGGAATCTTCTGGCCATGCTTTACTGGGCAAGACTCCACATCTAGAAGGCCCAGTACCTCACTGCTGACAATTTAACTTCATACATTTTTCTAGACAAAACTATGGGGCATTTTGTGCTTTTTCAGGCTCCCAAAACTAGTCTTTCTAGGGGCAACAATTTACAATTGAGAAGAGAGAAAATAGAAGTCTTTCCACAAAGCATGGGAAACACCCCCCTCTTGGAGCACTGTGGTATCTGCACGTAGAAACCCAACAGCTCAAAGAGAAAATGGGTTGTATTTCTGCAACCTCTCAGGTTTGACAGCGTATCACTACAATATCCAAAATGACAAAAAAAAAAGTTGGAGAAATAAAAGGAAGCGAGATTCGACAAGTGGCTCTGCTCCCTGAATTCAATCCGACTCCCCCCACGTGGCCTGGAAAACTCAAGTAAAAAATGTAGCAGCAATAAAGCAGCCATGGCTGCACTTGGCAAGTTTGGATCCATCAACTCTCACTTTCTGTAGACACCTGGTACAATTCCCAAGTCATACAGTAACTTTCAGCATCAGTACCTCATTTCAAGCCTGATGAAACCCAGCACTCTCTGCACTGATAAAATAATAGCCAATTTTTCTACTGTCCAGTACAATGACCATCAACTTCCAGTTCTGAAGTCCTGCAGGGAGGCAGCAGCTAGCGATGCAAAGTTCAGCTGTGCATGTGTAACCAGTGGACCTGCAGTCCCTGCAGGCTGAACATCAGCCCAACAGCTCTGAGTGAGATGTAGGGTGGCTGGTAGGACCAGTGATAGGAGGCAACACTCCAGACCGAAGGAGGTGACAGTAATTAGGCCAACCTAAGGGCTGTGAGCTGCTTATCTAGAACAGTTACCTAGCCAAAGGCCTGTGGACTACTAATGGTCTGTAACACACAAAACGCAGCTGCAGGAAATGCTACGCGCATTCCCATGCACAAAACCAAGCAGGATTGTGGACCCAAGGAATACGGGAAGTCAGAAACTGATAGAGACGCTTGACCTAATTTCTCTTGCGCTATACATGAAAACTTTGGGTAGTACTGTACAAAACAGAACACTGATTTTTGTCTTAAAACAAAAAAAGTTACTGTTGGATTCAAAAACGTGCTGAGATACACCAACAGGAAAGATAACGAAACTTTTCTGTTCACTCAGATTGACATTAATTTTGGCACAGACCTCTCCAATTGAAGTTCAAAAGCACAGCAGCAGATTGAAACTCGGTGTTACAGTTTCCCATTATGTCCTGATGTTCAGGAGCAGGTTTTTCCAGCTTGGTAGTGGGTCTCAAACAGCTTTTGTTGTTGATGTTTTTAAACAGAAAGAGGGAAGCAACAAACCCAGGAAATCCTGGAATCATTTTGCTCCATCTTGTGGCTCTCTCTAAGAAGAAAATCCCACTAATATTTCCCACAATGTCCCTTTAAAAGGCAGGTAGTCTTTGTGACTGACTGCCTGGTGGCAGCTTCTACACGTTCCCTGCAGCAGGCAGCCTGGCAGAAACATGCCATGCCATATAGATCTCCATCCTGAAGGAAAAACAGGGTGATGGGAAGCAAGAGCCCTGCTGAGCAAAAAGTCTTTACGAGGACGTCGGTGAAGTTCTCCACCTTGCTCAGCTCTCCCCTCACAGATAGGCAAAAGAGGTTTCCATCCTTAAGGATCAGGCAAAGTGGTAAGTGGGCACTACAGGGGCACATGAACTTTGATTTTGAGTGGCTGCTACTATACCTGGTCACTGAGGAAGGAAAAACCCCTTTTCCACATGTATGGTCACACCCTACCTGGCGTTTTCTCTATAAAGGGAGAAAGGGAAGCTGGAAGCACAGTTTACAGCATGAATTGCCAGTAGCGACACAGCATCGGCTGCTTCAATCTTACCAGAGCCTTCAAAATAGGATCACTTTAATGGAACGTCAAGGGTGATTTCTTCCAATTATTTTTGCAAAAAGCAAGTAATCAGAGCACTTGCTTTAACCTTTCTTTGCAAAACAGCTTTGACAAGTCATCTAGACCGCACAGTCTCCCATCCCACTCTCCTATGCCACGCCATCCCTCTGCAGCTGTCCTCCCAAGTAAGCTGCATGGCACAACAGGAGCTCATCAGCAGATGAAACAGCCCATCCTCTGCTCTCCACAGCATCCAGCCTGGGGGTAACTTCTGGTTAATCTGAGTTTGGCCATGTGACCTGCAAAACCCTCGTGCCACATACATAGTTTAAAGCTTTTCCAAGGAAAGGTCTTCTCTGTAAGTGCCACACCACGCTGTCCTCTCACCTGTCCATCCACAACAGCAGCGTGCCAGCACACTCCCACACCCCAGCCACCATCACCCAATGGCCTCAAACACTGATACACCATTTCTGTTCCTGCACACACTATTGTCCAGTGATAGCAAGGAGCTGAGCCCTCTGCCTGTGCTAAGCATGGACAGCATCCAACACAAGGAGTTGATGAGGGAAATGCAGATCCTAAAGCTACATCAGCTGCTGGAGGAGGGCAACTTGGACAAACTGAGGGTCATGGTGTTACTCTGGAAAACCACATAGAGAAGAGTCACGTAATATCTGCCAGTAGCATTAAGTCAAATTATTTTTGATGCTATTTACTATCACTTTTTCCTACAGGATTCATTCAGACAAGATATTCTAATAACATCTTAGAGCTTCTCAACAAGGGATCAAAAACGCTTCTTGGGACTACAGGTATTTATGTAGGAAACAGATAAAAGCAAAGTCAAGTCTTTTTGCAGCTGCTTTCCAGGTCAGTGCTTCCAGATTGCAACACAAATCCGCAGGTTTCTAAGTCAGCACAAGCTTTACCCACCTGACCACACCAGCAGGGCTTACTCCCTGTGGTGGGCCGGCAAAGATCACCACTTGCCACCCCCTGCAAGTCACATCTCAGAGGATTTTTAAACAAACAAACAAGTCTATAGCGTTGATCACTAAATTCAAGTCTAAATGCTGCTCTTAACGGCCGCACTTCTGCTAAGGTCTTGACAAACACCTCTAATTACCTTTGAGATAACAAAGCTCTGCAACAGAGCTGCATTTGGTTCCACCTGGAAAATTTAACCGGGGAAAAAAATAAAAAGAATTGGCCACTTGCCCAGAATTCCCAGACCTCCCCCACGACTAAGATGCCAGTGCCACGGAAACCCAGACGTGACAACAGAGCACAAACAGCCCCTCGTGGTCCCAGCCGAAACAGCCGGGGCTCCCGGACAGTGTTGTGCCAGATGGTTTCCCGCCCAGGCCCACAGCGGCGGGCAGCGGTGCCGTCCGTGACTCCCCTTTGACACGGCCGTAGTTCGAAGACCTCGGTGCCCCCTAATCCCCCACCCCTAGCACCCCTGTAGGGACACAGAGAGAGCTCTACAGGTCGACCGGAGTGGAGCAAGTGGAGGGGTGGGGGGCTAGGAAACTGCGGCCGGCTGGGCACAGGGAGGCGCAAAATAGGAGTGGGGGGAGGTCTGGGGCCTGCCCCGCCGCCGTCACCGCCCCTCCCCAGCTCACAACCTCTGGCCCTCCCAGCCTTCAAGGATCCTGTCAGAAGGGGCGGGGGGGAGGGTGAGAGTGAAGACCAAAGAGCGCCGGCCCCCGCCGCTCCTCTGACTCACGTTTGTACTCGGCCATCAGCCGCTTGAGCGCCGTCCCCGCCATGGCGCGGCCCCGCCGCCGCTTCCGGGAGAGCGGCTGGAGAGAAAGGCCGCTCTGCCGCTCCCCCTCTATGGTGCACACCCAGTCCTCCCAGCTGCAGCCTGGGCGGGGGCCGCGCATGCGCAGACCAGAGCCCTCCGTGCGCAGCGCCGACCAACCCCCGGCAGGCAATACCCAGTGCTGGCGGCGGCCCCTCAGGGAACGGACCCTGAGCGCGGAGGGGGAAACGTCAGCTGCCTTGCGGAGCAGGGAGCAGGGCAAAACCAACGTATCGTGCAGCAAAACTCCCCCGGGAGGGTGGATTGTGCGGTTAACAGGCGGCTGCAGCACAGACCCGGGGGAGCCGCACCTGGCCACTTACTTCAGCTACCTCGGGAGTCTCTAGAGCGGACCCGGGAAGCACTGGTGCCATGTCTGGGCACCTCCCCACCAGGAAGAGAAACAGCAAGCCCAGGCGAGGGGAAGCGCAGCCCTATTAAGCGCAAGGCAGGAGACAGAGTACCAAACTATATTTACTGTATACAATAGTAAACGACAACAAATAAATGTACAAATTGGTGAATAAACAATAAGATCTACGGGAAAATGGAGGAAAAAAAATAGAAGGACCTTTCCATCAAGATTTCCAGCAAGCAGGAGATGATCTAACATGGCCAAATGGGTTGGGCAAATATAAAAGGCAGATAATCCACGGAGCAGCAGTGAACAACGTATTGCAGGACAATAGGATGGCCTTCGCAAAAATCATCTGGAACAGACTCCACGCTTTGCATGGAGCTCAAACCCATCACACAAACACACTTAAAGTTTAGTAAGTTTTGGGAAGCAGCAGAACAGATTATTATTACTGTTTGAACACAGGTACACTCAATACATATCTATGTCTTCCTTTGCTCACCAGGTTTTTGACAGCTCTTCTGCACATACGGCTTGGCGACATTAAAAGGCGCTTTTTTTCCTCATTTATCAAGTTTATCTAACAAAACCAAGTATTAAAAAGAAACCTGAGGCCGCAGTATACACTCTGAGTTTCTACTAAGAAATAAAGAGATGGACTAAAGGGAGCAGGAGAAAGGTGACAGATTGTACCCAGCACTTAGCAAACAGCAGAAGTTGCAGTGACTGGTTTCTTTTTGTAAGCTGGCACAACAGAAAATACTACTGCTCTATAGCGAGCGTTAGTTTTTGGACCAGCTGCTCTGCTAACTCCAGTTCTGACAATAATTCAGGGAAAAAAAAAATCTCATTTCTGCATTAGAAAAGTATATTTCAGACAACTTTATCATAGTATGACAAAGCACTTGGAAATCTGCACTATTTTAAACTCCAGCTCTATACTAAGCATTGTACCTGCACGTACCAGCCTTGTGTCACAGGCTTAACGCTTCTGCAGTAACTGTGTTTGCAACACACCCTAAAACCATGAAATAGGCATCTCTTTTCCTTCTCTTAGGCAATCTTAAAAGGAAACTTTCACACTCACAACTGGCATGAAAATATTCTGAATTATTTACATGATTAGAATCCAACAGAGGAGCGAGACCAACGGGAGCCAGGAATGAACAATCCATGTCCTAACACATGGAAGGATATTTAGGCCACAGGTTTAAAGAAAGAAAAAAAAAAAAAGACAACAGCAGAGAGACAATGCATATTACTTAATCTGAACTTAAATCAAATTGGCCCAATTTAAGATATAGATTAATCCCTGCAGGTACTGTTTTGACTTGCACACGCAGTACGTCAAAGACAACAAACAATTTTGGTAAATGTCCTCTAAAGTTTAGAAGAATCCTGCGTGATTGGCATGTTCATTTGTTTTCTATTTATTAACAATTCCAAGGACAGATGAGAGAGTGAGGTGTGATGAGGATCCTTAAACTCCTCTTCTCAAAAGGACGACATGTCTTAACACACTCCACCTGTCTGCTGTTGGAACACATCGATAGTGTCTTCATCTTCCATCTCCAGCTGTTAAAGTAACATGGAAAACACAAGACTTGAAATAAATAACCTCATGGTTACAAAAGCACTTCACTCTCTACTCTTAACTGGTACCAGTAATAGAGCACTTAAGGTGCAATTCTAATTGGTTAATGCATGAAACACTTTCCATCAGTCACTCCAGAGCAGGCACTCCATCATCTTCCCTCCAACTGGAGTATCACCAAGACCAGAATAGTTTTCAGAGGCACGCCTGTCAGTCAGACCAAACTCAGCAGTTTCACATCTTCCACAACAAATCACCCAGCCAACCATCTCCTCTGTTCCTTGCCTCAGGCCCACACAAGAAACTTTCCTTGTGAAAATGTGAAAACATTCAAAGGGGAAAAAAAAAAAAGTCCCACCCTAAACATATTAATTTGGAATGCACTAAATTTACAGTAACTACTTCAGAATAATTTTGATTTCAAACCCCTTTGATCTGCATGCAGACATCAAAATATTTGTATAGCAATTTGCAGTAAAAGTGTTTTTCATACCTGTGCTGGTGTGTCTGTTTCACTAATTGGTTGTCCATCAAATCTGAATCTAATCTGCCTCATTGACAAGCCCTGCAAGTTTAAAGTAATTAATATGAGAAACTACACTTTTGTTTCTGAATCCAAACAAAACATTTACAGATTTACTGTCAGAACAAATATTAACAAAATTAAGACTCAAAAGATTTAACCAGACAGGAAACCTAGTGTATCTATCTAAATTCAGAAAGTAGAGCTGCTTGAGTGACAGCCTGCTGCACTGTTGTCACAGCAAGGACACTACATGGAACCACAAATGTAGGTTTGGCACCTGGTTCTGATCCTGCTCTGCAAGGCTGAAATATCAAAAGTCTATTTACAAAAGCAATTTAAGAGAGCAATCAATACACCCGTCTATAAAGCCTCAGAGGACATGTCAGGAATGAGCAGCAATTGTTTCTTATATAGTCAAAGAAGTAACAGTTGGTTAAATTGAAAAGGAAAACACTTGAAAAAAAAGCTTAAAAAAAAAAGTTTTTGTGTAACTAGCTATCAGCACTGACTACCCACTGTTAGGACAAGTTTTCAACTCATGCCAGGCATCTGCTCCCAGCTTGGTGGGTTTGGTTTTTTTGTGTGGGTTTTTTTTTCCAGGGTGGGGGGTTGATGGTTTTTTTTTGTTTGGGTTTGGTTTTTTTTTTTAATCTTCCCATGAAAGAAGGAACCATGAAGGGGACTGTTTGAGAAACAAAGAACTTGAAGGGACTTGACGATTTTTACTTGCCAGGTTTATTAGAAATAAGCTAGGGTCTCATGTAAGTAAGTTAACATTGCTCTTAAAACCCGAGTTGAGTTACAACCAAATCCTGTTTAGACAGCATTTCATAACATGAGGCAGTCTTTATTCCCTGCCTCAGGGATCAAGGTCTTTGCTTTGCCCTTTAAAATCCTTTGAAACCCTTGCGTGATTCATACAGAGCCACATGAATGCCAAAACTCCCCGCTCCTCTACAGACAAGGGGAAATGTCAGCAAACAAAATCTGACTCTTGCTTCCAAATCCATTCACGTCCCCACCCTCTGCTCTGTGCCACCTGACTACAGCATAGAAGCACAGGCACTGAGGGCTACAGACTCAGGAACTGGGCTGGGAGTGATAAATCCCTCTCTCCCATTTAGCTCAGCAATGCATCGAGGAACAGCCTCTGACATAGAGCAGCCAGCTGCCACCTGCGGAATACAGCAGCATGAGCTCCACAGCAGACAGCAGAAGACACATGAAGGAAGGAGGCAAAAACTCACAATGAAAGTCACAGCATAGGAAAGTTTGCTTTGTACCCTTTTCCCAACGGATAACACACTCACTATAAAGTTAATAAAGTTTTTAGAGATGTCAGTGAGAGTTACAAGGTTACAAATTCAGAGTGAATTGGTCTACAGAGCCAGGATCTGAACTAGAGAAATTTTGCTAACACTTTCACGGGACATTTCTAGAGCTCTACAAGCACCTGACAAAGAGGCAGTTTTCATTAACTGAAAAGAAAATCTCAATGCTTTAGAGTCGACAGCATGTCGAGCCCTCACTCTTCTACACGCGTCAATACATGCACCCCAGATGCCCTGGTACTTTTCATGTCCCAGCGGAGTTTCCACCATGCCCAAGGAGCGCGGCCTCGCAGCGCCGGGCCCGCCTACCTGCCGCTCGCAGTAGGCCTTCATCAGCTTGCTCAGCGGGGTGTGCCGCTTGATTTTGAACTGCACCACGGAGCCGTCCTGCCCCGCCACTTTCAGATTGATGTGATCGTTCTCTGTTTTCACGCCTTCCTGGATGAAACGCGGCAAAAAGGAGAGGGTTCAGAGCCAGGCCAGGCAAGCAGCAATCCGGGGGAGCCCGGCTGCACCCCTAGGCGAGCTTCCGACCTCGCGGGCGGCAGCCCCGCTTCCGCCACCCGCTACGGCCCAGGGAGACCGGGCGGTCTTCCCACAGGCGGCGAGGGCTTGAGACTCCGCGAGGCCTCTCCCTCCCTCCCTCCCGGCCCGGCCCACCCCGCCATCTTGGCCACCGCACGCCGCGGGGCGGGGCCCCACCGGCAGCCCTGCCCCAGGGCCCGGCGGAGAGGCCTCCCCCTCCCTCCCCGGGCCTCGCCACGCCGCGGCTGCCCCGGCACGGCCCGGCCGCGCCTCACCTTGGGCTTCTCCTCCGACATGGCGGCGGGGACGGGATGTGGGGGTGCGGAGGGGACGGCACGCGCGCGCTGAGGGAGCGGCCCGCGCGCTCGGCTCCCGCCGCCTGCCGCCCGCGAGAGCGCGCGCCTCAGCCCTGCCCACGCCCTGCCGCCGCGCCAGCCGCGGCGCGCTCTCATTGGCCGCCCCGCCCCGGTCACGTGGAGGCGGCCCTTAGCGGCCGAGGCGGGGAAGGCGACCGCGAGCGCACCTCCCCCGGCGGCTCTGGGAATTGCGTCACGGGCAACCGGAAGCGCCGCCGGCAGAGGGGCGGGGCCAAGGGGCGGGAGCGCGGGGCAGGGGCGGGGCCAGGAGCAGCCGCGTCCCCGCCGAGCCGCACGGTGTCGCCCTGCACCGCCCTCCCGGACGAACTCCGCCGGGCCTAGAGCGGCCTGGGAGCCGCGAGCGCCCGGCCAGGCCGCGGGGTACCCACCCGGCAGCATCCGCCGTGCTGGCAGCAGCGGAGCATAGACCGGCCGGAGCTTAGCGCTGCTGGGCAGAGCAAACCCTGCTGGAGAAGAGCGGGCTGGGCTCCAGGCTTCCCTGAAGAAGAGACTCCCCAAAGATGAGACACCTGCCGGCAGGGGCCACTTCTTCCACAGGCAGCTGCCCTCGGAGAGGCAGCTGTGCTGAGGCTGCCTCCACCAGCCTGGAGAGCCTCCCCCTGGGGTCGTAGTGCTCTGCAGTGCAGGGGTGTGCGGGAGAGGGAGGAGTCTCCCGCCAACGTCCATGGCAGCCTTCTTCCTGACCCTGGCCTTCAGGAGCAGATGCTGGCCCCTTGGGGGACTCCCCTTTTCCCCTTCCAGGGGTGCATCCCTACAGGGCCAAACAAACCAGGTGTGGCCCCTCTCGGCATCCCCCGTGGTTTTATTTCAGAGGCACCCCGGGGAGTCTGGCTGCCCATTTCAGAAGTAGAGGGAGGGGAGACAGTGCACCTCATCCCTTGAGCCCAGCTCTTCCTCCAAAAACCTCTGCAGACATCATGGGTCTTTGCTGGTCTCTAGCAGGCAACAGAGCTAACTGTGCCCAGACAGGTTCTGGACACACTGGCATGGCAGGGGCCACACTCCCCCTCTTCAGTAGAGAAGCTCTGGTGCTGGGGACCTGAGGCCTCACAGCTGCTGCCAACCCTGCCCCCATAGCCCTGTGCATGAAGGGAAGTGAGTGCAGTGATAGCAGGCCACCCCACCACGGTCATCCTCCCATTGCAGGCAGGAGGCCCATGCTCCCAGCTCAGTCTTTATCCAAGGATTTCATCTTCAGAGCACTGACTGTTTGTCCCACCATTCCTATTACACAGTAGAGCAGCCGTACCCTGCCCTGGGAATCAGCCCTTTGTCAGCTGTGTCTGGCCTTTTTGTCAAAGCACCCTCTATGGACAACTGTCCTGTGGCTCCAAGCCAAGCTCCCCTAAAATTCACCTTACCAGGAACCCAGTTTACAGAGCAGATGCTTATGTCAGCATAGGCAGAGTCATTCACTTTGTTGCTACCCCCTGAAGCTAAGCATCTCCTGGCAACAGCCTAGATTAAAAGTCACCTGCACATTTTGTATATTTTCCTATATTAGCAAAAGCCAGTCAGATTCTGGCAGCCAGCACGCAGCTCAGGCACCAGCAAAGGTTTCACAGCTGGTTTAGCTTCAAAAGTTCAGCTCAAGCAGGTTGTGTCCAACGGACATAAGACTGACAACACAAATGAAGCATTTTATGCACGCCCACAGAAATACCATCTGCATCCCAGAGTGACTCACTGCACCTGGCAGAAAGCAGTAGCTTTTCTTAGACAAAACTATCAAGGTACAAACTGGCAAGGTAGATGTATTACTTGCATGCAAGGCTCCTTCATACTGCAAAGGCAGTTTTGGTCAAATATATGACCATCTAAGATCAGCCAGCATCTATCCTCCCTCTCTCACCCCTGGGTCTCTTAAGCAAATAGCACAGCAGAGGGTAATCTGTGCCCAACATTGCCAGGAGCCCCCAGGCCACCCCATTTGGACACAGGCTCTTAGAAGTGCTGGGGGACACAGGCCAAGCTCTTGCAGAAAGACCCATCTCCCTTCTTAGAAAGCACCAGTCCTCCTTTCAAGCCCAGGAAGAGTTCAAGGCAGCCTTGCTTCTACCTCCCTCAGCTACTCCATCAGGGTGTGATGAGCCAGCACCATATAAAAGTGACAACTCCATCAGGCATCACTGCCAACCCATACCTGGTGTGGAAACAGAATTAAACTTTCAGACTAGAATAGTAATCAAATCAGTTTAATATATAGTCAACATACTGTAAATGCATCTGAATCCTACCTGCTATCAGCCATGGCCCTCAAGCTCAAGAAACCACCTTTCTAGAAAGGCACAGTGGTAGGAGAGTTGGGTCATTTCCCCAGATTAGCTGCAAGTGAGGACACGCACATGGAACCTTCCTCTGCAGGGTTGAGATAACCAGAAACTTGTGCTTTTTGAAAGGAATGATAATGTGCTGGGACAAGTACAGGTAGCTGGAGTAACAGCCTAGACCTCCTGCTCACCAATGAGTGAAGAAACTCTTGCTGGCTTTTGCCTATACTAAGAGAAAAAAAGTGGAGAAAGAAAGGTTAGGGCACAGAAGAGTCTGGTTCTGTGTATGTGAAGGGTCTTTGGTGAGGCAAGAGCAAGAAAGATCCATAAGCTTGCTTTTACTCTCAGCCAAGGACTGTTATTTGCATTGCTTTGGACTTTGTTACCACCCCCGGAGCAAGTGAGAAGAAACATATCCTCCAGTTCTGCTACCACATTTTCCTGCACTAGCAGAGCAAGAGCAAAGCTGTGGAGCAAACAGAGCATCTGGAGTGGGGACAACAGTGTCACCACACATTTGGCTCATCTTCTGTGGCATCTGAAGAAGAAAGTGGCACCACAGTGGTCTCCTCATGGCAGGAGAAGCAGTCCTGCAGTTCTTTTGGAAGGCAATGTTCACTGGGGTAGGCAAGTCTGGAAATGCTAATTATCAAATTTGGCATAAGGGTTCTCTTCCTTGAAAAGACCTAGAAGAGAAGAGAGATTCATTCAGCAGCTGCCATGACAGTCACAGCAATCAAGAAACCTAGCTTTTGGTAACAACTATTTGTCATCTGTGCTTCACAGAATCATAGATTTGTTCTGCTTGGAAGAGACCTTTAAGACCAACAAATCCACCTGTTAACCATGTCCCTAAGCACCACATCTATACACCTTTTAAACATGTCCAGGGATGGGGAATCCATCCTGGATTGTGGTGAGCACTTGCACCAGATCCCTCAGTACACTTGGGTGGATTCCATCAGGACCCATAGACCTGTGTGTGTCTGAGTTGTGTAGCAGGTCACTGACCATTTCCTCTTGGATTATCCCCAACCCTATCATCCAGCTCAGGGAGCTGGGCACTCAGAACAACTGGTCTTACTATTAAAGACTGAGGCAAAGAAGATACTCAGTACCTCAGCCTTTTCCTCATTATTGGTCACTGTATTTCCCCTCAACATCCAATAGAGGATGGAGAGTCTCTTTAGTCCACTTAATTGCTGTTAATATGTATAGAAACACTTTTTATTGTCCTTTATGGCAGTAGCCAAAATAAGTTCTAGCTGGTCTTTCACCTTTCTCATTTCCTCCCTGCACAGACTCAGAATCTTTGCAGCCTTCCTGAGGTGCCTGCCCCTTCTTCCATAGGCCATATTGTCCTTTTCTTCCTGAGTTGCAGCCAAAGCTCTCTGTTTAACCCGAATGGTCTTCTCCATTACCTTGTCTTACAGCACATTGGGACACCTGCTCCCGCACCTTTAAGATTTCCTTCTTGAAGGATGTCCAGCCTTCCTGGATTCCATTGCCCCTCAGGATTGCCTCTCAAGGGACTCTGTCAACCAGTCTCCTGAACAGGTCAGTTTGCCCTCCAGCAGTTCAAGGTGGCCATGCTACTGACCCCACTCCTTACTTCTCCAGGAATTGAAGACTGTAATTTCATGATCACTATGCCCAAGACAGCCTCCAACCTTTGCATCACCCACAGGTCCTTCTCTGTTCATGAACTGCAGGTCTAGCAGGGAGCCTTCTCTAGATGGCTCACACCACCTGTGTGGGGATGTTATCTTCCACACACTCCAGGAACCTCCCAGGCTGTCTCCTCTCTGCTGTATTGTATTTCCAGCAGACATCTGCTAAGTTGAAACCCCCCACAAGAATAA
>JANIJG010003705.1:0-63247 GCA_024611175.1 Megaceryle torquata
CGGGGGGGGGGGGGGCCAGAAGAGACAGAGATTCATTGCATGAAATGATGAAGGGCAAACTAATAGGCAATTTGTAATATCTGCCTTCAAGTGGGCAGTGTTAAGTTCAGCAAAAGGTAATGTAGACCATACAGTGCCTCACAGATAATTTTCCTTACAGCACTTTGCTGTCTGGGATTCTCCACCCTCAAAGACAGTTAACTTATTTTGAGCATAGCCAAGTCATCCTGATGAAATAGGAAAAAAAAAAATAGTAAGGAAGAATTGGGATGGCATGTGATAAGAGAAAAAGCTGCATTTTCCTGAGGAAATGTCAATATGATCTTCCTTCAAGAAACACAATTTGAAGTATTTCTATTTCAGAGGCATTTTGGGATCACCTTGCTGAACACTCCTGCTCCTCCTGAGACAAAAAAACAAAGCCCAAATCCAAACCAAAAAAGAAACCCCTCCCAAAGAAATCATATTCACAAAGAAAAAGATTAAGCTTTGTGATAGCAATGGCAAATATCTGCCTTTTTGCACTTACACACACTTTTTTTCTGCATAGACTGATTTTGCAGATTATACATTATTTAAAACCTTGCTGAAGTGATTCTTCTATAGTTAAGCATCAGGATATAAAGCAGAACACACAAAATAAGTGAGTAGAAGAAGGAAAAAGAAACAAACCACAAATCTATCAGCAATATCTGTTGCTCTAAGGTAGGTGAGAAGGTGGCAGACGTGTTTGATGCACTGCTCTGTTTCAAGCAGTGAAAGGGGCTATCTACTGGATTGCACTTGGACACATCCCCAGAAGCTACATCCTAAATACAAGCTCTTTTTTACAGTCTTTGCAAATTGCTTTGTGTTCCCAACATGCACATGGTAAATTCAGCCAACGTGTTTCCTTACTGGGCACGGATCTGCTAAAAAACCCCCGACCTATTGACTCACACTTCTGTGGTTTTTGGTCTTTAAAGTCACAGGGGAAAAAAAGAGTACTATCATATAAAATCTTTCTAGATAAATGTAGCAAGGATCCATTCTATTTGATACAAATAACATGGCATGAAATCTGAGGTAAAATGTAGGTGACCTGAGAGCATCTAGAGGAAGTTGGTACAGTGAGATGCCTACAGCTCCTTCAAGTGGTCAGTTAAGTTTCTGAAGCATATAGAAATATGCATAATAGAAATATGGGGCTTTAGGTTACAAGTGACAAAAAAAAAAAAAAAAAACCACAAAAGTAACTGAAGTTTACCTACAGTTTACACTTAGTGCAACTGTAACCCTAGTCTTTGTGAGTCTTCTGATTTCATCAGGAGAAAACTGCACAAAGCTCTACCCCAAGGGCCACTGAAAATTAGTGCATGTGAAGTGGCACAGTCTGCCTCTTCACTCCTTTATTAAAGATAAGCAAGTTCTCATGCAAAAATCTTTGTTAAGTAAGAAGTACACATCAGACAGAGACCAAATCACAAAAAGTTTTATTGCTGCTGGGGAATACTGAGTTTATTGAATTTTATCTTCCCTAACTTCTTTTTTTTTTTTTTTTTTTTTTTTTTTAATACATTTTCAGTTTTCATCTTTAAAGGCAAGAGATGGTAGAAATAAACAGGTGTTGACAGAAAAAAAATTACCAGAGATTGCCTGACGGGCCAACAGCTTAGCCACTGCACAACAGAAGTAATAAACCTAGTATGTACACACACACATATATAGCTATCTGCTAGGGGTGAAAGAGATCACATAAGACTGTATATGATGTATATTATGTATGAATGAAGAACTTTTATTTTCATTTAGTCAAATAACTTCTTTAAAACTGAACATAATACTACCATGATTGTTTTCTGCTACATTTTCTCTTATCTGAAGTAATTGCTTTTATACAGTTGCCCTCTGAAAAGTCTCTTTCAAAAACCTAAGGAAAACAGAGTTCATTTGTGCATAATTTTTCTTAGCTATTTTTGCTTCTATTTCTAATGACTCAGCCTGTCTACAAATCTGTCCTTCAGTGTGTATTGCCAGGGTAAAAATCTTTATCCTCCTGGATTCCTGCAAGAATCAGCTAGCACTATGACAGAAAGTGTTTAGTTTTACTCAGGATCAGGACAGTTGACTGTGAGCTTCCTGCATGACAGCATGTTCCTGAATGCCTGGAACGTCTCTGCATATGATGCACGTTATAACGAGAACATGACACAAGTAATATCTATACCATACAAAGTTTCACAATGGTGCATTATACACAGAGCCTATCATGGCACAACACTGGCTAGCTTGGGCACAGAAAGCAGCAGGATTGTAAAAACCCAGGGCTTCACACTCCTGGAATTATTCTGCTTCTTGTTTCAGAGCTAGCTCAGATAAGTCTACACAGGCTGAACCAAAACCTAGTGAATAAGAAACAAAATGAAATAATAAATAACCAACTAATGGACAGAACCTAAAAATGCAGGAAAACTTTTTAGTCGCATGCTTTGTATCTTGCGGATCTGATGAGTCAATATGCTAAGACTTATGTTAATTTGTTAGCAGTAATTGCTTTTTATAGACACCTTGACTATATCCTCTATAAGTTATTAAGTCTTTAAGTATAACTATCTTTGGCACTCATATCTATGTATCTCAACACTTTCATTCTAGAAGAATGAACAGAACATGTAGAACAGAACAGAAAATGATGCCTTTGTCCCATAGAACAATCCTAACCCACGTAAGATTTTTGAATACCTACCAATTTCAGCCCACAATCTTTTAGGGATATATAGCTGAGGCATTTATGGAATTTTCATACTTATTGTCACAAGATCCTCATCACAGACAACTAACTTTGAATCACACCTTGCAAATTTAAAGAAGTGATATAAACTTCATAGTAAGAGATGTGTAAGTCACACAATTCTAAGAATGAAAACTTTCCAGTATTGTATGACTACATTCTAAACTAAAGTTGCTTAGAAATAAAATATTCTTGGTAATGACAGTGCTCTTATTAATGTTAGAACTATAAACTTAGGGAATCTGTAGGACTAAAAGGGTCAAGCACTTCATTACCATATGCCGTCTTAGTGTTCCTTGTACTTTATAGATGGAGGTAATATCTTCATGCAAGGCCTTGTTCTAACTTAACTGCTTTTTCCAGCTTGGCCATTGACATGCTGAAAACCCAGTAAATTTTACTAATAGCAAAGGGTCAAGTGTTTGCATGCAGAGTTTAATGGAGACTTGTAGACAATTTAACATACTGCAGTGATACCATGAAAGGCAGCCCAGCCATCACAGCTCTGTGTTTTTATTAACCATATTTCTAACAGGCAGCATTCTACTGGTTTCTGACTGCACATGAAAATTACACTGATGTCTCCTTTTATGGCATCAGGTGATAATAGACCGTGCTCATTTATAAAGAACTTTATGCACAGAAGACTTGGGACAATCCTTGATAAATCTAGTACATTGGCCCTTCACTAGGCTTGTAAATATTTACATGTAAAATTAATATTTTGATACAACTTTCCTATAAAATTCCATAGCAATGAGGAGAGACTAACATGATATTTATGTATTTGGAGCTATTTATGGCAGATTGGAACTTTGTAATGCTACAGTTCCTGGACAAACTGTCAAAATATGCATTTTGAAGTATGACATCATTTTTCTTCTACTGAACGGTATGAAAATAGCAGCTGGCAGTCCTCAGCTAGCTGAGGCTATCTGACCTTTTTTAATAACTGGGAACTCTAAGCCATTGTAGTATCCAGAATGCCTTAAAAAAAAATATTTACTTCTACCTTCAAATTGAATATTTCTTCATGCTTTTATCAAATATCAGCGTAAAACAGGAAAGAAGAATGCACAATGACTTCAGGAATGCAAAATGCCACAGTATCAATAGTTGCAAAATTACATTGCAATTCCACCACAAGAGAATACAATTCAGGAATGGTTGTTGAGATGAATTCCTGATCCCATTAAAATCAGCTTTGCTGTTGATTATACTGATACCACCATTTCATCTGCACTGCATTCCTTACTCCTTTATGGTCCTTAAACAAAAGGAAAGGAATACGCTTGGCTTCTGCACAGTTGATTGTATGTCCTTCTCCATGTTGTAGTTTATTTTCACTGGCTAATATTAGAAACATGTACAATGGCTTTTTAGAAAAGTGGCAAGAAAACTGCAAGCCTTACTGCCTCACTACTGAAGTAACATGGCAGAACCTAATTAATTACAGAGTGTATATACTCCTGTATATACCACTGTGCACTTTGAGTAAGTGAGAGCCTAACAATTCAAATTTCCCTTTATCTGTTTCTAGCAGTGTCATGTCTGCACTGGTATGAAGAATTAAACAAAGAAACTCACTGGATGTACACAACAATTTTTGGAGACTGCTACCATTTATCTTACTGTAATTCTTACAGTGTCTTCCCCCCTTACCCCTCACATAATCAACTGTATTATAACTTGCCTCACCTCTTTTCTTAGGTACATATAAGCGACAGCAAAAATCAATAAGTCGACCTCAAAAGAGAGGAAAAGAAATTATATCTGTTTGCTTTGGCTTCACATCTACTAAAAACAGACACATATTTCCAATATAATCAGAAAATCCTGATGCTTCATAAACACATTTCCTCCAAACCCATTTCTGATCTGACAGTGGTGAAAAGGTTAAGAATGAGATCATGTCAGCTTATCTGACTATTCAAGGTTTTGCCAGTTCGGATCACAACCTTAATGTTATTATTTAAATGTGGCTTTTGTATTTCATTACATACAAACCAATTATATTTACATTTACGATGCACCATAATTGTAAGAATATGACATTGTTCTGATGATAATGTTCACTGATCATTCATAATGCAGTGGGCTCATGCCATGAATCATGACACTCTTATCACCTTTCTCATCTTCCTTGCTATTAGATGGCTTTATTTGCTGATTGATGCTTTAAACCTACATTTTTAATCTCTAGATGGCATAAAATGCTTCTTACCATCCTTTAATGTACATCACTATATACTTTCCCAAAAGTGAGCTATTGTCAAAGTTCTCATAGCAGTAATGGTTCTATCTTGAGTACATTTTGGTGATGCAAACTAATGCCAACAGTGGCCAGATACCTTGCTTAACAATACATATTTTAGACATGTTTGTTACAGAGTCTGATGAAACTAGGAATTTCTGCATTATGGCATATTTCAGTCTAGTACAGTTTTTATTTTGAATTGGGTAGAATGCTCAAATATCTACATTTTTTTTCTTGTCTGGAATGTTCTGGGGAACAAACAAACAAAAAAAGCAAAAGCTGTACCAAAATGCTGATTGCTTTTGTGTGGATTGGATCTGTGTTGTGTTTCCTTTCAAATTAGACTACCATTAAATTGTGTTTTTCTAGTGTGCTGCAGTAATGACTGTGGTTCAGATGATCCTTAGCCAGCTCTCTCAGTTTTGTTTTTTCTTTCAAAAAAAAAAAACAACTGTAGAGCCAGTGTGCTCTAGAGTATTTGTTATGTGCATATTTAGTACAAGAAACCTCAATCAAGTGCTCAGTGGCACACCAACATGGCTGCATAGACATGCCCCCTTAGTTGCCCATGAATTAGCTGAAGCACAGACCTTGGTAGATCACAGAAGAGGTAAATTAGCAAGCAACACAAGGATTCCACAATGAGTTCAAACCACAGCTGCTGTTGGGTGTCACGTGCAGATTAATTGTAATGTTAATGTAGAAAACAGAAATGTGTTCTTAGTTAAATACTCTCCATTTTCAGATGAAATTACTATTAATAGTACCCTCCACCACCCAAGGAAAAAACAAAGTTGCAAATGTTATGTTTTGCAGGAAGTCTGGTCTTTCTTCTACCCCAAAATAATATTGACCACCTCTACATATAATGGTCATCTATGCTATGCATTAAAACCACCAGTAGGTTTAAGCCCTCCATTCATCATAAACTTAATCTGCCCAAGGAAGCTTTGTTAAATAGAAAATTGCCACAATATTTACAGAAAGATAAAAAAGGAGCCTAACTTTGATGAAATGGAAGATTTAATTCTACCAGCATGAAAAAACTTGCAATAGTTTTTCCACAAAGAGGAAAAGATGGTAAACATATTGAACAAAATGACCACCTATAAGAGAGTCCTTCAGCTGTTTTTACTTTTACATATAGAAATATCCTCACAGATTTTGATGAGCATCTAATTTTAAATTAGGAGTGAGCTGTGTAATCATGGATACACTTTGTTTCCTAGTAATAACACCTGTGTTAACAGCGCCACGCATATCTCGGTAGATCCTGTTCACTATTTTTATTTGCATTTCTGAAAAATCAATCTTGGCACACTCCAACAATTACATGTTTTCTTTATATGGAGCTATTTACTTGTAAGATTCCTTTGTTAGAAAGTCCATGTATTCAGAAGTGCAGTGTTTGGATTTTTACCTTTAAATGACTAGTTGACACAGTGGCTATACATACCTCTCACCAGCTGCAACGAAGAAGGAAGGTGAAAAGAAATGAAAATCTAAAGCTCTTAATGCAATTTACTGATTTACACAGTGTCATTTTTATTAGAGTCTATAAAGTTCAAAATTCTTTTCCTGGGGAGCTCATATATGTTTGCATATGAGGATAGTGGGTGGAAGACAGAGAGGCAGAAGTACAGGGATACATCTCACAAAGGGAGGGGTGATGCACACTCCCAGTTATGGAAACCTATATACTTGCAGATCTTCCCAAAGTTCTCCATTAGTACTCTGCAGTAACAATTAGAGGTCTGATCTCACCTGCAGAACATCTGCATCTGCAGACTCACTGCTGATATAAGCCAAATGTATCTGCAAAATTCCCTGTCTTGCAGCTTGATTTTTTTTCTGTCAACTCCAGATACGCAGAGTTCACTGAGGAAGCCTTCTTCTGAATATAAGTTTGATTTCTTTAAGGATAAACTGATAATCTATCAATAAAAAAAAGAAAAATCCTAGATTTTTATACTATTTTTATAGAATAATATTGCTTCTTTTAGACAAAACAGCCATAGAAGCAAGCCAATGCTTTGGGATCTGTGTGATATCAAAGTTAATAGAAGAATTTGGAAAGTAGCCTTCTTGTAGGAAATGGTGACACTACACAGTGCTGCAGACAGATAGCTGGTCACTCTCAAGAAAATATCTATTTATGATGACTTTTAATAAAAGTAGTAAGACAAGTGCCCACAACATCTCATGCAAATCTTATGTAATTAAAAGTAATGCTTATGTTTTGATAGTTAACATAAAAGGGGGTAGAAAGCTCTTTTAAAATCACTTTGCAATGTAAGTATGTACATACGTAACGAATTTGTTTCTAAGTATTGGAGTCTAGATAGACCTTTATGCTATTGGGTTACTTACCATTATATTTATTTTCATTTCCTATCACACGGAGGCTATGTCTGGAGCTTTATAAACAACTAGAAAATAACAAGAGTCATCTTCTCTTCATCTTCTCTGGTAGCATTATTTACTTTACACAATTTCCAGAGACTGCAGACAAATCTAAGCCATGGATATCAGAATACCATAGCAAAAAAAACAACAGAGGAAATCCCATTAATGAAGTTTAAAATTAAAGCTTTCAGACTGAGTTAAGGGGAAGAATAAGAAATCATGCAATCTGCAGATGGTCTCATCCTGGGTTCATGGCAGACCACAGATTCACTGGTTTCTAATGTAGCACTATAACCACCAGATCTTACTGTGTCTCAGACTGTGCCTACAAATAGTGCCAACCACATCTCTCATTCTGCTTTTTTCCCTCTGAATTGCCCAATCCTATAGCAGATAAACGTCTCTTCCAGACCAACTCAGGGCCTGTTTGCACTGTGAGATAAGCACTCATCACCTTTCCTAATCCAAACACTCTCTGCTGTTTGAATAAGTAATTCCAAAAGGCTACCTTAAATAAACAAGGACATGAGCCCTAGGTGATATTAATGCAATTACAGTGAAAAACTTTTGTTTTTCATTTAAGATCTGTGTTTTTCCAGTGATAGTTTTGGGTACAGTGTGTGGTATCCCAGCTAGGGCAAGTCTAGGAAGGAAATGAAAGAGATTTAGTGGCAACAGGATCTGATGCTCAGTAGGAAGTGCTGTATCTATCTGCATTTATTTTTCAACTAATAATAGTGAGAAGAACAGTGCAGTTGAGGAATTATGTTTGCATTATAGTTTCTTTTCTCTAACCGTAAGACTCACAGAATTGTACCATAGAGACTTAATTTTTCACTGTGATACTCTTTTTCATGGTTTGCAAATAGTCTATTTATAATTACTTTCAATTAACTCAGCCTTAGCCAATCAACAGACCATAAACTGAACTTAAACAGTTATGAGCTGTGCTTTGTGATAAGAATTTATCCTTACATTAAGTGTTAGTTCATTAGAAAAACTGAGCTCAGGGAATTAGATCATCTAAATACAAGTTTTAAATTCATAGCAACATAGATCTATTCAAATATTCAGAGTTCTCCACTGCAATTATCAGTTTAACTGCAAGGCCACTGATGATAAAGCTGTTCTGAGTGGGTTCCATTTGGATTTCACAAAAAAGATGACACAGAATATGGTGAAAAACGTGTGAGAACAGACATTGTTAACTACGGAGCTGACCATAACAGACGTGGCTTAGTGTTAGCTGCATTCCTCGGTAGGCTTTAGGAACTACATTGGAAGAAGACCATTTCCTAAAGCCTTAAACATAATCATATGCCAAAATATTAATCTCAACTGTTTGTATAAAGCTCTGAGATTTTAGTCTGACTCCCAGGAAACCAGAACTTTTTCAAGCTTTGAGTCAAGACTGTAAGAAGAAAGCAACATTTTATAATACTTATCTTGGAGAACAGGGGAGGTAAAGGAACCACATTACAAATGGGATACAAAAGGAATATTGGCCTCCCTGTGATGAGGAAGATGTTGAAAATGATACAATATTAGGAAGGGACACTACTTTAATATTGTGAGTATTTAACCAGAAAAATGTAAGAGACTTACGTAACAGACTATTCTGCTAGGACTGTGGGAATAGAGGGAGATTTATTCCCGTCAGTTAGGACTGTCTGCAATCAGAGCACAGACAGCACAGCAGCACTGACTAGAACCTGTTAAGGGGGTTTTCCAAGTCACCTTAGTATCTATTTAGGATTCACCATTAATGATATTGCCTTTGGGGATCCCAGATCCTTAACATCACATCTACTAATAGCAGCATCATTCTCAATTCTCATGTGCTCAGAAATCAAAGAAGAAAATACTCCCTCTTGGTACGACATAGCTACATATATAGCTATAATGAAAAATTAACCAGCTCAATGAAAAGCACACCAGGGCACAAAAAAACCCCACCAAATAAATTAAAAATAAATCCCCTTTATCAATAATATATGATTTATCTGCTCTAAAGCCTAAAGAACATCCCTTTTTGCATTAACAGCACTGACACTCTGGGAAATGTGGAATAACTTTGGGTTTTTATTCCTTTTATGTCTTGTTTCTGCAGTAATCAGAGATAATTCTCTAGTTTTCCCCTCCTGGCTGTCATTCCCTTTGCTCTGGGCACCTTGCATTCACTATGGAAGAACTGGGAACCACTTTTTTTCACAGCCAGCAGCTAGTGGTGAGTGGGGGCATATTTGCTCCCGTCTTGGTACTTGGTACTCTTCTCCAAAGAGTTACTTGTGTAGTACCAGTAAGCTAAAATATGCTACTTCTGTGAAGCTATTCCAGGAACTGAGCTAGGAACTTTGATTTCAAAACTTGGATAATCATCTTGATGTGATTATTGGTAGCTATCATGAGCCAAACTTTGATGAAATTTCATTAAATATTGTGGCAAAAGCAAGTAATTATTTTATGGACTCTGCCCTCTTTAAAATCCATGCTTGTATATTTGATAGAATGATCAAAAAATATAGACAGTAACAGAGACACAGTCTTCTTTACATTATATAGTGCTAAATACATCTGCAAAAGCAATTTATCCCTCAAGTGATCTATGGTTGGCAGAAAAGTAATAGGTATATCTCAAAACGTGGAGAAAATTGTAAGTTAATACTTTCTATAGTGTATGAAATTATGCCCCATTTGTCTCCAGTAGAGAATGACATTCAGTTAAAATAATATTAAAACTTCCATGACTTTACTAAGCCAGGAAGGATTCTTCAGTTACTAAGGGATAAGAAGATATTTAAGTTTGCTAACCACCTCAGCCTGCAGTGTGAAAGAGAAACTTAAAAAGCAAATGGAGGGCCCACAGCAAAAGTAGCAGCAGGTCCTAATACAGTAACAGCTTTACTCGGATAAACCACAGCACCTAGGATGCTAAAGCTCCATTAACAGTATGCCATACCCAATCTTTTCTCTTTAGAAACAGTGTTTAGAAACAGTATTGCCTAAGCACCAGAATTACCTGACCTTGTTGCATGGAAAAAGTCATTAGAAATATCAGGTCTTCAGATAACAGTGTTGAAAACCATAAAAACTTGCACCTATTTGTGTAAGGTTTATCTATATCCTTTGACAGAATGTAATGGAAACTTGCTGGCAATGTGCTCGTGCAATAGGATTTGTGAATGTAAATTCCAGGCAAAGCTTTAAAAATGCAGAGAAGTCTAATATGTCATGGACTAAACATCAGCAAAGATACTCAGCATCTCAACCAACTCCTACTCAAAACCAGGAAGATGTGGACCCTAAATGACTTTGCTTTGTAGGCTGAACTATATATATATACACACACATATATATGTACATATATGTTACATATATGTACATATGTTACATATATATATGTATAATTTTTTTTTTTCCCCAAAGATTTTCACCTAATAAAGCTGACTGCCTGTAGGTTTGGAACTACCTTGGTTATCAAGCCACAAACACACACACATCCCCCTTGAAGCCCCTCCACCACCCCCCATCCCCCCAAACAAAAAGCCTTGAAACAAAACAACCAAAATCCCCTTCATCCTACCTCCTCACCATTTTCCCCAACATGTTTTCCTAAAACCGACACAGAAGAACTTAACTTGTGGTCACTTCAGCATGCATTTCATTTAATGTGTGTGAGTGTTTCACTGAATAGGAAAACACTGTCTTTATGTATGCATAAAATGCTTTGATGAAATTGGCTGCCTACTTCTAACAATCTTTGCAGTTTCAACCTAGTGCCAAAACTTTAGAATTTGGTTTAAAGGCCAGCAGTTAATACTATGTTTTCAAGTTAGCTCAATCCTTAAGTAGTTAACAATAACAATAAAAAAAGTCTTATTACTTCATAGAGAAATAATATTTTTAGATCTGATCATGTTTAAATGCTCCAATTGGCATACAGCTGCAGAAACAAAAGTGATACCAAACACGTATTATCAGACCTCTTGCATCTTCCTGGCAATGCTTTGTGCTTGAAACAATAGCTCTATTGAAAGCATTGTGACAAGACACTGAAAAAAAAAAAAAAAAAAAATTACTTGTTTTGCAGCACATTCCCTCTTGTTAACACTTGCCCTTTTCCTTTGTTGTAGCTTTGACCTAAAGCAATTGAAAAATGAATGGCAACTTTGTATTTTCAAAGGAAGAAATTAAGGTTTCAAGTGAGTTCCAGATAGTTCAATGAAATATTCTTTAAGACTGTAAGGATACATTGTAAATAAAATGATGCAACAACTGACTGATATGAATAGGTACTGTATATAAACACATACATAGACCTATATGTACACATACAAACGCGTGTACAAAAGTATAAGTGTACTGGTATATACATATATATTTATACAGCATGTTAAATGAAGAAATCGAAGGAAGATGCTCTTAGAAAGGTCAAGCCACTTGTTTGGCTGAGAATGTGCAAAAATCTATCTACCAGTGCAGCTCTTAGGATCTAGGAGCCACATTGGACAAATACACAGTATGTGTGTTTTTAGTAGGCATTTGCAGTCAGTACTATTCAGATTAGGCTTCTGAGTGCAACATTGCAACTTGTATTCAGAAGCAGTCTTAAAAGTAATAAGTTATTACTTTTAAGACTGCTTCTGAAAGAGATTAAAAAATATTGATTTACAAACATTTGATCAGACTTCAACACTCATTTTGCCCCTAGCTTCCTATCTGCTATGGATAAACTTCATGTTATGTAAATAAAGGGGAGAAAAAAAATATATTAAAAAAATTGTTCTTTTCTATTATAGAGGATATGTCACCATGGAGATCCTTCTGGAAATTTCAGTTGATGAACCTGCTTTCATTTCCCGGTGCCAATCTGATATGCATGTGGGGATAGAAGATATCCCCCTGTATTCATTCATGAACTGTTTTATGAATGACTCCCACAGTATTTCTGTGGACAGCTGGAGGCACAAAATGCTTACCAGGAAAATCCTTTCTTTGAATAAAATTTACAAAGGGAGTCATATGCAACGCAGTAACAGAGGGCAGGGCAATCCCTAACCTTCCTAAGGAAACAGACATTTCTACATCTGCACAAAAGAACAAAGAAAAAAATCTTAGGTAGGAGATTTAATTCTTTCTTGCTTATCAGAGAGATTTTTGCAGGAAAGATCTCAAGAAAAATAAAGGCATTTTATGCTGACTGCTCAGTAAATGTAATTATTGGTGGAGTCTTTCTCTGTACTCAATTATTCTATCATCTTTAAGGAAATTGGGAAACTCAGTGGTTCACTTACTGTAGTGCTCAGGAAAATTATTGAAATTTTGATCAGCTTCCTCTGCATTGTGTCACGAAGAAGAAAAAGGCAGACTTTTCTCCTTCTGCTAGGAGACAAGACGTATGCTGCGTATGGTGCCAATTAATTTTTACCATAGAGAACCACATAATCATTCACAGTTATATACCGAGTCCCAAACATGAATTAATTCAATTTTTGCTGCTCTCTGCATACTCTAATGCATGCACGCACTCAGTAACCTCTGAAAATTTTCTTTTGTATTTTCTTATATTGGTCATTTTGTTAAAAGAGCAGTGATTTCCCCAAAGCTTCTTATAGGCAGAAACATGAAAGTTTATTAACAACAAAGGATTAGGAAAAAAACCCCCATGGTTTCTGTCTTTCAGTTTATCTTATGCAATCATCAATACTTGCATTTTCATTGTTACTTTTCAGTTTTTAATTTATTCAGCTGGATTCTCATTTTTTTATAAGACTCTTTTCCTTAATACCAAAGGTCATAATGACAACATAAAATTTCTGTTCATTTACAAAAAATTTAAACTAGATATTTTCCTAGGTGCTTATAAGTCTCTCTGAGTTCACTGCTGTGACCCTCCTCCACTTTCACAAGGCATATCTCAGTGGTCGCAATTCCCGATTAAAACTGGCCAGACATCTGCATGGAATGCTAGGAGTGGTCAGTACTTCCTGAGCAATTCTAAGCAAGTTATGAAAACCAATGAACTAGACAGCTCATCTTGAGACATGAATCTTTCAAGGATGGTGTCAATGTAATACTTTGCACTGTTTCAAGTTAGATCAAAAGATGCCTCAAACCAACACCTGAAGGATTGTTTGTTCATAAATTCTGGATTTCTGACTGACTTAAAAACCCAAGACTGAGAATAACACAAGAAGCTCAGGAAGTGTGGGATAGAAGAGCAGGTAGTAAGATGGATTAAGAACTGGTTGAATAAAAGAGTCCCAAGAGTAGTGGTCAATGGTGCCAAGTCCAGCTGGAGAGCTGTAACTAGTGGAGTCCCCCAGGGATCAGTGCTGGGTCCGGTCCTGTTCAACATCTTTACCACTGACATTGATGACAGGACTGTCTTCTCAGCAAGTTTGCTGATGACATGAAGCTGGGAGGTTTGGCTGATACACCTGAAGGCTGTGCTGCCATTCAGCAAGACTTGGATAGACTGTAGAGCTGGGCAAAGAAGAACTTAATGAGGTTTAACAAGGATAAGTGCAGAGTCCTGCACCTGGGACGGAATAATAAATTACACCAGTACAGGCTGGGACGTGAGCAGCCCTGTGGACAAGGACCTGGGAGTCCTGGTGGACAAGTTATCCATGGGTCAGCATGCCAATGGCATCCTGGGATGCATTAGGAGTGTATGCAGCAGATCAAGGGAGGTTCTGCTCCCCCTCTACTCTGCCCTACTGAGACCTCACCTGGAGTATTGTATCCAGTTCTGGGCTCCCCAGCTCAAGAGTGACAAGGATCTACTCAAGAGAGTCCAATGGAGGGCTATGAGGGTGATTAAGGGACTGGAACACATTTTTTATAAGGAAAGGCTGAGAGACCTGTGGCTCTTTAGTCTGGAGAAGAGAAGACAGAGGGGATTTAATGAATGTTTATAAATGTATGAGGGCTGAGTGTCGGGAGGAGGGTGGGGCAGCCTCTTCTCACTCATTCCCTGTGATGGCACAAGGGGAAATGGATGTAAGCTAGAGCACTTCTTTACTGTAAGGGTCACAGAGCATGGGAACGGGCTCCCCAGAGAGGTTGTGGAGTCTCCTCCTCTGGAAATTTTCAAAACCCACCTGAATGTGTTCCTGTGTGACCTGTGCTAGATTGTATGATCCTGCTCTGGCAGGGGGGTTGGACTTGAAGATCTCCAGGGTCCCTTCCAACCACAGATATCCTGTGATCCTGTGAACACGGAAGTTGCAGGGACTAGTCAGGTTAACAGGAAAGATGATGCAGATGTAGTCTGAAGACCAGAATATACAGATAGTACATAGATTGAAGGGGTCCATGTAGAACTACTCTGCAAATAAGAGTCATCTTAACATATTAGGTGCAATATGACAAGCTACTCAAACAGGCAAGATGACTACAGCATAAGCTACTGGAAGTTGAAGTGTGGCAAAGTGAGAGCAGACAGATGATGCTTTCTACATCAGAACCCTTCCCAGCCCATAGTAGTGTTCAGCTGCTGTCATCTTCCTTTTTTTTTTTTTTTTTGATATGGCAAAATTGGTTTAAATAGTAATTATTTGTGTCAACCGCTACACTTTGTTGAAAGGAAGAAGAATGCCCATGATCAACAAGGATTTTAAAGAGCCTACCTCATCATAAATAATGCGAATGTATACACATATATATTTTAAGTGATCCAGGGTAAAAAAAAAAAAGGAAGTCACAACCATGATATAAATTATTCACATTAACAATCTGTTACATATCATGAAGTGCTATTAACTCAGTTAAATGGGAATTGAGATGACTTACAAAAGTCTGTGCAATCCCTAGATGTCTGTGTGAATCTGTACCCAAAACCACAATAGGGCACACTGGAGGATTTGACTGTGTATCTCAAGCCATTTTACAGTTCCTGATACACTGGCACAATTCAGCTAACCAAATCTGAAGTTAGGTACTGGGAGCTTTAAGGTGAGTTACACATTAAAGCAACTTTTTTCTTTTAAATTCATAGAATACAGTGTATGTACTTTTAATGGTGGTGTTAATTTAAGTCAGCTTGAGCTCAACAGGCAAGCTGATAGTTTATCATGCATCTGAAGCCACCTGATACATTTATTAAACAAATGAATCACAAGATGTGAGCTATAAATATAATGCAGTACTTCAGACTGAGGGAATTTTTGTTGTTTTGTTCTCATATAGTCATTGATAGAAGCACAGAATTTCTTAATGTTTGTGTTCTATTTTGATAAACTCACTGCGCTCTGGGAATGGTAATGTAGTCCAAACACACACCATATACAATATATCATTCATACCACAGTCAAATATGCAACAAATGTCAGAGAAAGTTGCCTTTTTGTTTTTCCCCCTCACCACACAGAGTAATTTGTGGTCTTTTTTCTTCCCAATAAACTTTAGTTTAGTGTTTGTGGGGTTTTGGGTGTTTTTTTTTTTATTTTTTCCCTACTGAATGTATGCCTCACGTAAGTGCAGCCTTCCTCAACTTGACAATTCTTGAAAAAGACCCTACATCAGTCCAAATTCTCTTTCATCCTTTGATGGCACAGTAAAATAAGTGGTCAATGCTGTAAGCGGCTTCAAATTTTATAGTACCTTCTTGTATTTCTTACATGTCTTTCCATTTCAAGCTAACATTCCCCCTCTACAGTGCTTGCAAGAAACCATAGCACATGTGTACTGGCCTAATCCTATTTCTGCTATGGGAGAATTCCAGCCTATCATTTCTTTCATTTACTGCACACACCACTGTGGATGTACCTAAGCGAGATATAAGTTAGATCCACAGAATTGCAAGTCAGAACCTACACAGGCATTAGGTAATACAAGTCCCACTGGTTATGGCATTAGCTTTACACCACAGCTGTGCTTAGTCTCTCTCTCTGAACAAGAGATTATTTCAAGGAGAGCTCTGTGCAAAACTCATAGTGAACTTGCTCTATCAGTATTGGCAGTTACCTATCTCAAGCTGAAATGGGAGCTTACCTCTTAGCATTAAAAAGGACAAATTTTTTTTTTTTTCCTATTAATTATAGATCATTGTTCTTTCCCCTTTTTAGTGTCAGTGTGGATGTTTGGATTATTACAGTCCATATAACAGTTCTAGTAACATTGTTTCACAGTGATGCAAGGACCTGGTGATATCAGTTTATTGTGTGCTTATTTGATCTCTGCATACAATGCACCTTCTCCCTCTACTTATGAAGAAAAAAAAAAAAGAGAGAGGGGAAGAGGGTTGGTTATAACAGGAAAAAAAATTATCTCTTTCTTGGACATAAACACAGAACAAACAAATGAAAGGAAGGGGCAAAAACTCTTTGTTATAGGCTTTTAAAAGTTTGATACAGTAAAAGAGAAGAATTACAAGATCAGAAAACAAAATCACATGTGAAATACATTACAGCTGTACCATTCTCTACTTCCATTCCAGTCGTGGAGCTCTGTAACAACCTCACATTGTCCTGTATTTACATAGACATAATGATTTAAGTCTGTGTATGAGTCAAGAAATCACTACAAAGGTCCAACCATCAGAAATTAATGAAGAACACATGTAAAGACAGCAGACTAAATAGGTGCTTAACTACAATTTAGTGAGAGTTTAGGGACATATTAAGGAAGATCCGGGGATCAACTCATCAGCAGGGAAGGAGTCAAGCATATGGTGACTTCACATTGAAACAGGCACCAAAATACCTAGAGATGTTAGAAGCAAGATTATTCTGTCATTTTATCTGTCTGTATATTATCTTCTTGGAAAGAACTGGCACAAGGACATTTTTAGGGATGGCACCAGAGCTGGATACATGAGTACAGGGATGGAAAACGGTATGTGGGAAATCTGAATAGCCTAGTCTGTGACAATCCCTGAATTCTCTTCTACGGGTAAGCAGACAGAGATGATAACAGGAGGGCAAATGGATCTGAAATGTAGTGGTGGCAGTAGATGCATTAGGAAATTTCCATTCTCAGGTATGCTGTTCTGCTTCTTACTACACTTTTCTTCCTCTCCTACTCCTGGTTCCTTACCATAAATAAGGATGAAGCATGCAAGAGGTAGAAAAGATCAATGGAGTGGGGCCAAGTTTTGATCCAAATTATACTACACTGGACAGCCTAATGTCTTGCCCATACACAACTATCACACTCTGCCTTGCTCAGCCATGTGAGCTGACCTTAACAAAGAAAAGTAACATGCTTCCACAACGTCTATCAGCCTGGTCTAATCCCATCTTTCCCTTTCAAGATCCAGTTTGTCTCTACTGGCCCCTGTCTTGTAGGAGTACAAAGGAGTTAAATATAACTCCAAGCCATGATATCTTAAAGCAGTGTACCAGTAAACCATGGGCTAGAAGATTGGCCTTTTGGTGAGGCTGTTATGAACTCATGCTTCTCCACCAGGCATACACAGGCCAAAGGCTCTGTCCATCAGGGAGCATTTCCCCAGGCCTCCCTGTGGCAGTTGGCTGAAGACTGTAGTGGACTTCAGCTGCCCCTCTGGCACCTCTCTGTTCCAGTCACTCTGCAGAGAGGCAGAAGGTTGGCTTCCAACTGCAGCACACTTTGATGACAGCACTTCAGAAACTTTTGGAAATATCAGTGAGCATTTTGGGAAACACTATCAAGTGCTCAATGAAGCTGACAGTGGATCTCCCTCCATTCCACAACTGAAAAAAAAAAGTCAATCTCACATTGCTTAAGGTTATACACAATTTCATCTTCATCTAATACTACCTCTGCACACACAGATCCACAAGAAGGTTATTTCATAAATGAAAATACCATGTTTCTCCATCAAAACAGAAAATGCAACAAGAATGGTACTTTTTAGAAGAGCCTGTATCTTGAAATCTTACTATATCCTCAAATAAAACAAAAATAAAATTAAGTAACAAGAGTTAACAAGCAGGGTGGGTTGTTGTTTTGGTTTCTTTTGGTTGTTTTGTTTGGTTTTTTTTTTTTCCCTTTCAGCAAAGGTCAGCAATCCCACAGCAGCAAATTAATCCCAATTAGTAATGATATTTTGCCTTAATATATCTTGACACTTTTGATTTACTGTGTTTCCAGGATGCAGGCAGCAAATGTTAATGATTCAGTTTGCTGGGAATTTATACTCCTGCTCACTTCCCATTTGCTGATCAGTTGCAGCTCGTCAAGACTTGGCTGCTTCAACTAACGATCTGACAGCCTTGCAGGAATAATGGTGTGTTCTGCAAGCTTCATTTTTTTTCATGCCATCTACAAAAATGCAGGTTCCTCTCTGAAAAAATATTCCCGGCAGCCAGGAAGGAGTGATTATGATCATATAAATGTCACTTGTAATTTGTATTTCATTTGTTTAATAGTGTTACCACTAAATGACGGTTTCTGTAGAGAACAAAACTAATTATAGTAAATTCAGCATTTTTGGGGGAAACTAATGAAGGGAAGCATACCTCGTTTTGTTCATTTCTATAAAATATTCTAATAGAAATGATGTATTTTTTACATTATGATTTATCTTCCCAGCTGGTCTGGTTTAAATTAGAGCTACACTGAATGTTTCTCTGGAGGCTTGTGCAGGCGGTAAACATCACTTTTCTTATACACAATAAATGCAAACCCCATTCAAATCTATTGCAAATGTCGTACCGAAGGTGTGCAGAAATCTTCAGTACTTACAGCAGTAAGTTTTATGACAGATTATTCTGTGAAATGGTTTGTTACCTAATTGCTGCTTACTGGGAAAGTTTGATAAACACCTTGCTGAACCTATTAAAAGAAAGGTCGCTGCAATTTTCACACAGGTTTCATACCACATACCACACTATGCTTACATTTAAGCAATGCTTAAATCAACAATAACAATGGAGTGTGGGCACCTACATCCCTGAAAATCTAACTTAAACTAAATGGAATAATCACAAACTATGTGATTTTACAAAGAGATCAGATTTTTTCTATTACAGATGAACTCAGTGAAGTTCTTACAGATTGCAGAAGAACAAAATCTGCTCTAAGCACCAGAAATAGCCTGCATTCTAAATCGTTTATGTGGATAGTCTACAGATTTCACCCCAAAGCACAACAGAATTAGGAGTCACTTTCCCAATGATGGCATTTCCATTTCATGAATTACAGGAACTGCTTTCAGACTTTCAAAATGAACTTCGTCATATGTTAACACAGCTAGATGGAAACTTTGTAGGGAAAATAAATGAAAAGTAGCATCTCTTTAAAGCTCATTTAAAAGGAGGAAGGTAAAAATATCTGATAAGCTTTTTTTTTTTTGCCACTTCTCAAATTAAAAAAAAAGAGTTTTCCTGCCTGAATTAGCCAAAACCAATACAAAGTTGCTGCACTGGTATAAACAACTAATTATAAAGTACTAATCTATACAGCCTGTGTCTTGAAGCTAATAAAATAGACCAAACACCAGTGTGCCTGCATTAGCTGAAGCAACTGTCAGTTAGGGACACACAGTGTTCCTTTGGCCTTGCAGTGACACCTGGCTGAAGGCTGTCTGGTTTTTAAGGAGAGAGACTGAGAGGAGTTCCACAGAGAACGTGTTAGTGAAGGAAGGAAACGTCAGAAATAAAGCACTCACTAGAAATGCAATTTAAAACCTCAATAGTGTGGCACTGACATCAAGACAGATGCAAAGTTATAAAGAATAACTTCAAGTAATGCAAGCCATGAAGCATCCTGAGCTTCTGGGATCCCCCAAGCAGATGGCCTGATCCATTAAAAATCTGCAACCTTCAGAGAAGATGCAAAGTTTCAGGAAAAGGGTAGCTAGCTTTTCTGTGAAATGATTGGTCTGACAACTTTACTGAAGACTGATGCACTGTGCAGAACAGGTTTGATAAAGATGCACTCAATATGCCTTAGGACAATGGTTGCCAATCTTCTGCATGTAATGCCCTATCTAAAAGAGCCCTGGATGGCATGAGATGACTTCCAATCAGCTTTACTCGCTTTAACCCATAGTGAAGGCTGAAATTCTGCAAATCCTGATCTCAAAAGCAGACCAATTTCTGCTGGGAGCTCCCTCCCTTTCCCCTGACCCCATCACAATTTCAGGCAATGCCAAACTACTGTAACTAGTACAGTTTACAGTAAGGCAGCTGCTATAGAGCGGTCCAAACAACAGGCTCATCCTCAGCCCAGGGGCTGGAGGAAGTGTTGCTGTATGTACATGTGTGTAAAAAAGTTTTGAACAATGCATAAGAGAACAGGATGTTGATTTTACAGTCTCTCATGGAATGAGGGCTGGGGGTTGTCATAAAAAGAGAAAGAACCCAAAATATTAGGCAACATGTACCTCATACCATGCAGGAAACACTACCTTTGAAGTTATTACTGCAAGACCAGTCCTTTAATCTGTACAAGCAGAAAGCTCAGTAAAGGAGACAGTATTAACAATGTAGATAGACTATATGGAGTATGCTATATTGCTTATGTAGGTAGTGTTAAAATCTCTGCAAAGGGACCATGGGATGGCAGTAGCTAACACATTTTGAAAATGTATTTTGTGGGGTTTTTTTTGTTGGTGTGGGGGGGGGTGGGGGGGCGGGGTGTGTTTTGTTTTTTCCTCATGTGCTGAAAACCAGACTGGAGCTAGTCATACCCAAGACCAGTTATAGGACATGGTTTCCTTTCAGAACATACTACAAACCTTACAGAAAACTTAGTTCATAGCTTATTTTCCCTACCCCTCCTGTTTTTGTTGTGGATTGTTTTTTCTCTCCTCTCCTAAAAAAAACCCTAAATATGAAAACAGAGAAATATATTTGTCTACTAGTATTCCAGGTTTCCATATTTAGAAGCTAAACACCACCAGAAAAATTTATGCAACTTTAGAAACTTCATCTCTAAGTATAATAAATTAAAAATACAGGGACTATACAGACCTTGGTACATAGTGTATCTAAAAGAGGTCATTCATGAGAGGAAAAAACCAAACCAAACAATAAATAAACAAAACCCCCAACCAAACAAGAAAATCAGACAGGCCTTTGATTAAATGTTTTTTGAAACATTTTTTAATATAAGGAAAGAAAGTAAAATAAAGGGTGTCAGAATATAAAACATATCCATTTTAAAACAGTGTACACTAATTACCATTTACCTCCTTCTCCCCACAAACCACCTAGTGGGGTTTTTTTTTTAAAACTTGCAAAGAGCTGCGAGATAAAGTGTTTTCTTTGTAATTCCTGACCTATCTTGTGGGATAAAAAGCTGCCAATATTCATTTTTGCTCTCTGCCTTTGAGGAGAAAATTCAATTCAATTTTTAATGTACATTGTTTGAAATGTCTTAATGGAAATAACAGTCTAAGAGTGTCAAATACCCTTTAAAACAATTTAAATTAAGTATCATTGTCTTTCCTTCAAGGCATTACCTTTAATTGATTTAATCTCAAATTGTTTCTTCCTAGCACAGTAATTGCCATTGATTCCAATTAATATTCAGCTGGTCTTTCTCTAAAAATAATTACTGGCTAATTTATTTCTTTTAGGTCAGACTTTTTGCTGTGGATATTATTTGTGGTTCTGGGATGCTGTATCATAAGTGCAGGAACATTCATGTTACAAGGCTGGGTTAGACTTCAGCTATGGCAATACTTAATACTTTTATGGGTTTAGATCTTGATGTAACACAAAGATCTGAGCAAGGTGATGTCTGTAGCCTCCCTGTGCAATGAATGCAGAGGGCACTTGCACAAAAGCAGAATTCATAAGGCTCAGATCACTGCACAGCTTGAGAGCAGACAATAAGCTTTGAAAGGAGGAGTTTGTCTTAAATCTTGCCCTCTCTACACACAGAGATACAGCCTTGGAGAGGTACTGGTGTCAAATTTGCATTCTAAGCCCTGAATCCTCTTGCCACACCAGCACATAAACTAGCCTGTTTAAAAAGACTGAGTAGCAGTCAGGGAAGGATATGGTCATATTTCTTTTCCATTCAGTGGCACTGTGGTTAGAGCACTTGTCAGGATATGAGAGACAAGGTTTCAAAACCATGTCCGTCAATGTATGTCATACATATCAAAAAGATAAGCCATGCTCTATCTACCCTTTGCTTCTCAGTAGTCCACCGTCTCAGGAGCTGTTCCAGCTCTTCACACTCTATACTGTCCAGGTGTCTTAATCTGAATCATCAGTGGATTATATTCTCTGCGTGTAAAATTACTCCCCTCATGCACCAGTCCTTTTGACTTGAACATGCATTCATGTTCAAGAAGATATCCCAAAATCCCTTCCTAAAACTTCAAGGTGCCAATCCTCTCTGGTCTGCTGCTCAGTGGAAACAGTGCTTCTGCTTGGGTGGAGCTTCCCTGTACATAGGCATGCAGGGCTGATAATGTATTTAGAATTAGCCACAGAAATCATAACATTTTTGGAACCTGGTTGACTGGAACATACAGAATGGAGCAGTTTCTCAAGACACTCCGCATTCTGAAAACATCCCTAAGGATGCCTCAGTTTTAAGAGTCATTAGGGAGATGAAAAAAGTCCTTTCCCAGTCATGTTCTCTCATGTTATTTCCATCCAATGTATGCAAGCTAGCTCTATTCTCCCAGGATTACATTTGTGGCACTAAAGGAAAAGGAAACAGAAATCCCTGTCTTAAAAGGAGCAACCGACTTCTTTTTGAGTCCCTTACCCCCTGAAACAGCAATGAGGCTTTCTTTCAATGTACCTTGACCAAAATGGCTGATCTTTGAGCCATAGTAGGGGACAAAGCCACAACTTGAAAAATAATTACAATCTGGAGAGAGCAGAAAATAAACAGAGTGGAGTCTGTTCTACAAAGTAAATAATAGCAATACAAACAAACAAAATCCCATGTATTTACTTGTGCTTCAAATTTCCCTGTGGAAGCTCTCACTTAGAGACAGTTATGACATGAACTGGATACCTCTGTGCCCAGGGCCATCACAGATTATAAAGTGATCTTCGTGGTCTTGTACAGTTTGCTCCCTCAAAAAAAAGAGGAAGAAAGTATATAAAATTAATCATGATTTGCAAAATTCTAAGGTCCTTCACAGATTACAACAGGCTGGGGCTCAGTAAATTCCTTTTACTGTATTGGTTTTCTGAACAATTTTCTAATGAAACTAAGCAACCAAAGTATCTGCAGATTATGTACAAGAAATACTCCATTTCCTAGCTGATTGCTCCAGAACCTGCTGAGCCTGTGGGTGGACAACTCATTATAATAACTGCAATTGTTTGTCTTCTGAACATCCACATAATCTTCATTTTCCATTCTCAGATGTGCTAATTCTTAATAATAGGCATAAAGGGAGTTATAATGATACTTCTTCATAGAAAAAAAAAAAAAAAGGGGGTGGGATTCTGGGCAACTGGTGATATCCTAGCACAATAAAAGTGTATTTCAATATAGGTGGGTATAGAGACAATTGTTTGAATATTGCCTGTTATGAAATATATCCAACTTATTTATATGAAACAATTTCATTGTCTCTTCTCCTACCCCCAAAAGAACTGATGCAAGCAAACATGAATACGAAATAAGATGATATGATTCTTTGGAGTCATTTCAGGAAATTGCAACAGTTTCTGAAATGAAAAATCCTTGCAAAGTCAATCAGCCGTTGCTGGGAGGTCAGCAGGGAGCTGTGCTGTGTCAGCCTATTTGCTCAGTGGTGCCAGAGATCCAATAATGCACCGATAGACCAGGTTTAATCACAAGGAAATTTATAAAAAACCCCAGCCAAACAAAACAAACACAAACCCCCCAAAACTAACAACAAACACCAAAACAAACAACAGAAGTAATTATTATTTCAGACCTGCAACAGCTTTTTGGAGGTATTTTCCCATTGGTAAATTAAGCAGAGCAATGATTCCATGACAGTTCTGTCATCTGTTCTATATTCTGTGATAATCTACTACCCACATTATTGCATTTCAATTCTTGCTCCTGCTTCTCTTGAGATCAATAGTAAATCTATCACTGACTTTAAGCAAGCAAGAGTAGGCATTATATATGACTTTTGTTTTATGTGTTGAGTGTATTCAAACTAAATCTGTTGGTTTCTAAATGTCAGAAGTTTTCAAACATTTTACATACTGGGATCCAAGTGTAATTTATATGAATAGGAATATATTCACAATCTGTTTTCTTTCAGGCACACAGAGGCTAAATAATAATTCCAGGAGAAAACAAACAAACAAAAACCACTCAAAAAACAAACACACACACAAAAATGCAACTACACAACAACAAAAATCAATCAGCCACCAAAGAACAAGCAAAAAACCCAGCAAAACCACAAAAAAAGCCCCACCACTTTTTCAAAAGCAAAAGAGATAACACCAATTAAAACAACATCATTGTAGACACATAACACATAAGAACAAGAAGAAAAAATTAAATTACAGAGTATTCAAAAGCAAACAAATTTGAATGTATATAAGATTTGTTGGAAAAGTATCTCCAACTCATCACTGAAAAAGTGACAAATAAGACTGCCCTGACCAATCTGACCACTGCCTAGTTCCATTTGGTAATCTTCTATGGCAGTGTTACACAAAGCGAAAGAACTGCTGGAGCAATTCAGGGTTTCTATTGATAAAAACTAACAAAAAACCCCCACACAACTCCCTAAAATATGTTGAACCATGCACAGAGCACTAAGAGAATTGATGCTGATAAAAGAGTCACATGTAGAAATGCTACTACATAATAATAATATTGAGTTTAGGTACAGAATCCTTTGAAGCAACAGAGAAATGAATATTCCTTAATCTTACCCCATCCATAGTCTGTGGAATATAGGAAGAAACCCCTGGAAGCTAATTAATATTGGCAGCTAAGCTATTCAAGGCTGATAACAGGAAGAAATCTTCCTAAGAGAATACAGCCTAGTAGAGTCAGTATAGGACACAAACTTTCCCCTTCCAAGATACCCTGAGGCATGAATGCTTTTCCGTGCTGATACTGAGCAATGAATAAGCCATACAGCACTCAGACAGTAATGTCACTGGGGCAAGGACCATTCACTACATTATATTAGTATAATGATTAAAAATATGATCTTATTCTTGTCATCTCTTAGTCACAGTAAGTGTAATAAATAACGTGATGGAAGATTAGAACAAATATTCATGAGAAATTAGGCATTATGTAATCCTATACCAACAAAGATGCTCATCCATACATTTAAAGAGAAACAGACACATCTCATAAGAAGGCTGCTATTAAGATAAGTAGCTTGAACATTAAGCAGTCTAGATTCTAACCCAGAGAACAAAATTATGTTTAGAAGCAGAAGACTAGAAGATTCAACAGCTGAAAGAGCAAGGGCTTTGTTCTGTTATTCATTATAAGGGCAAGCTTTTGTAGCACAAACTGCCTCAAAATTCAGGCTAGATAGAAAGGGACACACATAACCAAGCTTGTGTAATAATTTTACAGTATCCACTTCATAGTAAGGACTGAGATATGCAATAACCTGTAGCTACACAGTTCTGTTGGGAAAATATTGCCGTTCCTACCAAACTGGTGATCAGAAAGTCATAAGAAAGGAGGAGGAGGAAAAGGAATTCCCCATACAAAACAGGTGTCCTAGTTTCTCAGTGGTCTGTCAGTTTACCTTCCTGGATACTTACACCATGGCTTGAGACCAACAGCCTACACTTCAGGAACACCCACCTCATGTCTAGATAGCAACTTTTTCTCTCAATTCTCACAATTTTGAAATCTGAGTTCATCAGCAAACCTGACTTGCACCTCATTCCAACCATCAAGGTCTACGGTGGAACAAATTTTGGAACTAGTGAGAGCAAAATCAAGAAAAATATAATTTTTGAAAGACAGAACTCAAGCAAAAAGGGCATAAGAGCATCTGAAAGTTTCATGAAAATCTAAAGGGAGAAGGAAGTTCTTCCCTCTGTTATTTTCACAGCTGTAGATAAAAATTGTCAGCTTTGGAACATCCAGCTAGCATGCCAAGTTCTTCCAGATATTCCCTGGCTGCATTACTATAGAGAAAAAGGTCACTCCCAAGAAAGTAATCATCTAATTATTTCTGGAGAAGTTATCCTAATTTCAGAGGAATACAGTTTCATGGATGTTTTTCATTCATCTCCACACACCTCTCATGGGAGAAATTATTAAATATATAAATTGACCTTTTGTTTGTTTGTTCCCTAGAATTGAATCACTTTGCTTGCTTCAGAATTCACCAGAGCAGGAACTTTATGAACAGTGGTCCTTGGAAACAAATAAAACTTGCAATCACATCAGAAATTTGAAGTGCCAAAGACATCTAATTCAGGCAAAAGAATCTAAAGCAGTTATCATATACAGCACCTCATTTAAGAAAATAAACAAAAAGGTGAAAACAAATTTAAGATGCAGATAAGCTTGGGGAAAAAAAAAAAAAGAACAAACCATAAAAATAATCAAAACCTATAATGATATACAGATTTTTTTTTTTTTTTTTTTAAGCAAAGTAGAAATAATAGAGCTCTTTGAAATTCCTTTATTCAAGTCTTACAGTAAAAGTTTGTGAGAGAAATAAACATTTCTGGGAAGTAGGCATCTCACCATGATTTAAGATCTTTTTCACCTAAAATGGGATCAAGAATGGCTTCAACTGCCTGATAGAAATGTTTTACTACTTCTGAAAATATTTCCTCTTAGACACTTTCTATATGTAGATTCCTTTTACTTTAATATATGCAAAGCTTCTATATAAATAAGTTATTTTTTCTTAGAGACAGGTAAGTTCAAAGAGTACCAAGAGAGCAGACAAATGAGAATAAACAAAACCCCAGCATTTTCCAAGTACATAGGGAATGGACCACAAATTTAAGATTCACAGTCATAATGCTGCTGAAAGGCCTGTATGTATGCACCACGTGAAAAGAATAGAACCTGGAGCACAGCCTAGGTAGTGTTAACAGCATTTTTATTTTCTTAAATCCATGTAGCACTTTTCATTCTACATCCCTTGACTAGCCAGGTGTCTTTATGCATTTGAGATGAGACTGATTTACTCTTCATGCTCCACCCCAATTCTGAGATCTTTTCTTAATATCCTACAAATAAATGCCATTGGTGCTGTGACTCGGAAGCTTGTGAATAAACATGATAATCACCTGTGCAACATGTAACTCTTACTCGCTTCCCATGGTTGCAGAGGTGCGGGTAGCTGTGATAGCTCCAAACCAGAAAGCAGCAAGAACAATAGAATACATAGTGCCATGCTTGACAGAGGGTAGCAGGAGATTTTCAAGCTGTTCAGAATCTGGAAGAATTAATTGTACCTTCTTGTCATCTGCTGAACTTTGGAAATATCACTGAGTACTGAAAATCTAGCAAAGACAAGAGACCTCCCACTATTTTTATTCAGTCTACACAGAAGAAAACACAATGCATTATTTAATGAAAAAATACTTGAAATGCTATACCTGTTGTGGTGGGAAGTGTGCAAAATAAGAAGAAAGAAAAATGTTAGTTGCAAGGACTTTCTCTTTAGCTAAAATCTTCAAAGTCCCTAGCTATACACCTAAGCAGCTTGATCCTCAGTTCATGAAGAGGATCAGTGGCACTATAAAATTCACCAGAAAGATGGTGACAAAATTAGAGATAGAGAAAAAATACTCTGTGTACTGGAGAGGTTTGCCTCATACTCTCTTTTAGTATGAGTGGTGAGATTGAATTCATTGAAGGCACAATTTCACATCTAAAATGGCTTTCACACTTCTGAGGTGATTGTTTCCTAATCTCAACGAAAAGAGGATAATAAAATAAAAGTTAACAGTAATTGCAGTGTTTAGTACAGGAGTGATTTTTTGGTGGTGGGTGCTGGTTTTTTGTTTGTTTGTTTGTTTTTTTTAAACCTAACACCCTGAGAAATCATCAGGGAATGACACTATAAACCCAGAATGAGATACATTTAGACATGGAAAGAAATGAGGAAAAAAATAGCCTGAAATCTCATTATCAAGTTTTCCCCTCGTAATAAGTTTGATCCATTTTAAGCCTGCTGATGTTGTGGACTACAAAGCTAATGTCCAGCAGGGCTGTTGTCAGGGTTAGGAGAGGCTATGACTTAGAGTGGCTATGACTTAGAGTGGCTGGAGAAGACTCTGGAAAAATAAAAATAAAAAATAAAGCGTGAAAACAGATTAGGAAGGAGCAGATAGGATGAAAATTGCTGATAGTGTAGAAAGATGGCAAGGAAGAGTGAAGAAAACTTTAGAATTAAGAAAAAGATTCAACAGTTTCAATCTGCTACTGTAAATATCTCCCATCCCTCTCCCTTCGGAGGGCGTCATTTTTAATTTCTTCAGCCAAATCCCATTACTCAGCAGTTATCATGTCTTGAGCTCTCCCCAGGAGATAGGGGAACAGGCATTTCACACTATTGGTGAAATCCATTTCTGGGCAGACTTGCCAGCCACCGTGGTTTCTGGGATTCATGCCAGCAGGGATAAGTCTGCTTGTCAGTATAAATCCCATGTATACATAGGCCATAAATGCATGCCAGCCTTTTTTTTTTTTTAGCTTTGGTTTGCCCTTCCATATGAATTCAGTGAAGCTCTTCCGTTAGCTAGTGGGTTTTTTTTCCTTTTACATTGAATTGCCCTTGCAAACCACAAGGGTTTAAAAGTTCAAGGAAAGAGGAAGAACCCCTGGGAAATATAAGAATGGTTCAGAAGATTTGAAAAAACCCAAACTCCACAAGAATCCCTAGGGATTCCAGACCAACAGAGCTGCATTTTACTGGATGCTCTCCTCACCTGGTGCAGTTTTTCTTCCTTAGAATTCTCCATAGGAATGGTGTTTTTTGGTGCCAGAAGCTGGATTTTGTACTTGCCACCCACTCAGAATAATATGTTTGCATATGGTATTTATGCCGCTTTTGTGTGACATATGTTTGCATGTCTCACTCCCAGAATGAGAAATCTCAGGCAGCGGGTAGGAGGAGGAACAGCAGGCCAAAGCCTTCTGCTTTTGATTGGAAGAGTTATGAAGCTCCAAATGGTTTCATTTTTGTTTTCTGAAGAAAAGGATAAACAAGGGCAAAGTATAAGGAGGGAAGAGGCAGTGGTGAATAGGAGAATTTTATGTATATATGTCTGTGTGTGCATGTGTGTATGCATACATATCTATATAGACATTCCCATCTTATGATTAAGAAGCCAGTCTCAAGAACCCAAGATTTCTCCAACTCCTAAATCTTAGAGGCATGAATAAGAGAGAAAATTTAAAAAAAATAAATTCTAAATAAAGTGACAATTGCACTCAAGATGGTTCAAAAGCAGATTCATGGCTTATTGCAGTAAACTCATAGAAAAGTGCTCTGCTTTAGAATTTTTTAAGGGCAATTTAAAATTCTTCACAGAAAAAAAATGAACAATGTATTTTCCCCATAAAAACAGTTAACAACTGGTTTTTAGTTGTTTGAAGTACATGCAGCTTTAGTCATTTCATTCCAGTTGTTAAAAGGAAATGTGTTTTTGAAGGTGGCTTACACACTGTACCACCCTCCCTGAACACTTCTGGTACAGGCTTCAATGGGATAAACACATATCATACACATTTAATGTTATTACTCTGAGTCACTCTTCCAGCACAATCATTCACATTAGTAAGTCACTAATCCCCCACACTAACCAAATCTTAAGGGAATTCACAGATTTACAGACTTCTCTCTTGATCTTTTTGTGCCTTACATTGCCATTTATGTTATGCTGATAACTGAATTTCATAAGAGAGATGCAATGGCAAATAGCCAAGTTAATGCGATCCCCAAGAAACTGATCTGGTGGGTCACATGAGTTTTGAAGATGTATTAAAAATTGAAGTTTCACTAGACCTACAATAACAACAGTGTTTTAAGTCCTTTCATAATTGGAATTGCCCTCTCTTGGGGTTCTCTTCATATCTTAATCAAATTTTGTACTAAAAGATTTTCTCAAAGTATCCATTATCTTTAAGACAATAGTTTGTTGTTGTTTTTAATTATTTATTTCAGTAAATTACATATTTTGATGTTCTTTTCAACAGAAATAGCGGGCATTCATCTAAATGGCCAGAGTACACATCTATGTACTGGAACTATGTACTATGTACCTGGCATTCATACAACTCAAAAACCTGAGGATGGTGACACTGAAATAAAAAGAATGATGTTGGGAGACACAAGAATTAAATTTCAAAATGGTGGAGGACAGAACAGTTACACCTGGTTCATGATGCAGATTCTAAATTATGGCAACCCTTTGGAGACCCTGTTTACTTAATAAACTTTCTCCATAAATTATTTCCCTGCCCACCATTCTGCTTCTTAACCTCTTCAAATCCCTATATCCAGGATGTCTTTCTCTCCCATTTCCTCTCTGCTATGTACACACTTAAAATCCTCCCACTGCATTTATCTTTTTCCTTACCTCAACTGGGATCATTTTGTACCATATCTTTTTCACTGCAATCATATATAAGAAGGGGAAGATGATACCATTTTGAGTGCTTTGTTCACCAGAGCACCTTCCATCAAAATACAGGTCCATGGACTTGTTAGTGAATTCTGTGCACCTTAGTACAGCAGCAAAAGTTATTCTACTAATCCACAGATCATACATAGGAGAACATCTCAGATGGTTTTTTACCAATGACTTACCATCAGTACCTTTTCTGGTTTAAAATCTATTCAATGTCCTTTTTTTTTTTTTTCCTCCTAGCCAGCTGTAGCAAGATTGGATTCATGCCATTATCATTCTCAGACTTGTATGTTCTCCATTTGCAAATGAGCATTTCAAATGAGTGGGAGGTATGTTAGGTAGGGTGAAGACAATATCTTCCTTTCTATTCAAGAGCTTGCCAACAGAAGCATATGTAGGCTGGGCTGATTCCAAAAGTGTCTCTCGCATATGGAACACCAGTTTACACTGCACTCAGACCTCCCGCTTGATTTGGTATGTTGGCAGATGTCCCACCACAAGTACCTCATTTCACAGTCAAAATTCTTTCTGCCATGATGGCTATTAGTCAAAGCAGCCATAGCTCACATGCAGTACCAGGAACATAATTTTGTTCTACCATTAGTGATGCAGGGAGTTCTAAAAATCAGAGTTTAAATTACAAAGCATAGTAGAGGAATGTTGCCACTACTTTTTATTTTATGATGATGGTGACAACATTAACTTTGACTTTGCTGGCATCAGTGAATCCAAGAGGCAAGTATGGGCATGAAGCTTACTCCAGGCAGGTGCTGAAACTTTGGAAGCAAACTGCAATGTCATCTATATCGAAGCTTTTAATAAATCTAGCTAAATTGTTCTCAGTGACACCGAACTTGGAAAAAGACAAGGCACAATTGGCAGATGGGTACATTCTCCAATCTGTCTGAAACTACCATCCAGCATTTAATCTGTAGTCTGTACATTACATGTGCTGAAGTGACCTTGAAATCATTCGGTTTTCCTTAGAATAATAGATAGGAATGAGCCAATGCTAGGGTGTGAGTTCGGGGCATTCATACCTGAATCCCATTTTTCTAACTGGCTTTTCTCTCTCTGACTCTTCACTCTCTTTTGATGGCTCCCAAAATATGACATGTTGAAAAGTATTACTCCAGGGCTGAACTTCACCCCACAATTTCATCTCTAACAGCGAAGTCCCTATCTGCAGCTACTGCAAATGAGCATTCCCATATGAAATCAGACAGTGTTGATATACTCCAAATGAGAATCTGCAGCAGCCTGTATCATGTAGCTCCCTATACTGAAGAATACCAAGCTAGTAAAGGGTTTGGAGCATGTCTCTTTGAGGAAAGGCTGAAGGATCTGGGGCTGTTTAATCTTGAGAAAAGAAGGCTGAGGAGAGACCTTATTGCTCTGTACAACTACCGGAAGGGAAGTTGTAGCAAGGCAGGAGTTTGTCTGTTCTATTGCTTATCACTACTGAGAACAAGAGGAAATGGCCTGAAGTTGAACCAGGGAAGGTTCAAGCTGAATAATTGGAAGAAATTTCTTTATTGAAAGGGTTTGTCAGGCACTGGAATAGCCTGCCCAGGGAGGTGGTGGAGTCACCATTTTTGGAGGTTTAAACACTGGGTAGATGTTGTGCTTAGGAACATGATTTAGTGGTTTTTATAGGGCTGGGAATAAGGTTGGACTTGATGATCTTGAAAGTCTCTTCCAGACAAAGCTATTCTGTAAAAAGACCATTGGGTTTAAAGAAAGAATATCTTTAAAGAATCAAGGTAGTGACATTTGTACTTATGATTTTTTTCCTATGAATTCTTCATAATGTAGCCTGCCATGGAAGGGCATCAGCTCACTATACTTCAGGCTTGTATTGCTGTTATAGTCTCTCTCTGTGTTACAGAAGGCACCCTGAAGTTCATTTTTTGAAAGATCTTAATTTTCAAAGTACAGATTAAGGCAAAGTATCTAAAAGTGGAAATGTGGAGGAAAAAACATATTTCTCAAGATTTAGGATTATGCCCTCTCCACTTTCCAGAGATTGTGGATATGTTTGGTTTTGGTTCCTGTTCTCCTATAATCTCTGGTTTTACAGGCTTTTTCCCCAATGATCTCCTTTATTGTCCCCTCTTCTGGTACTCCAAAACCAACATTCCTGAGTTTCTATCCCTTTTTCTTACAATTATTCCAATGTAGAAGGTAGAAATGGCCAAAGTTAAGTTTTCTGGATTGACAGAAACTATCAGACTGCTTTAGCCTTGGGTTTCATAAAACATTGCAGGAGAAAGTAAATTCACATGAAAATACTTCAGATTGAAATAACCTGGATTTTTATATGAGTGACACTGCAGTGTGGCTTTACCTTTTTTACTCAGTCTAGTTACCTCCTGTTACATGAAAAATTCTGTGGTTTACCATCTTATTCCTTTCCCTAATTACACTGAAATTTTGAGATTGTAAATGTCCAACTTTGCCTTCTATTACATTCTAACTTTTTTTAAAAGAAAAAATAAATTCAAAGTATGAAAGCTTTCAGAAGTTCATGAATAAAATAGCATTTTTTTTTACTTGTAAAACTCTTAGGAGCAGAGCTTTGCAAGATCTTTCAAAAACATTAATCATTTAAGACTTATTATAATACCATGAGTGGTGATGTGTGATCCAGTCCTTCAGTTAGGAGATAATGGCTTTGAGAAATAGCTCAGTATATTTTCCTATGTCTTTTTGGGCAAATAATTTAGTATATAGGCCCATAAAGATACAGAGGAAATTAATTCCCCATTGAACAATATGGTAAGTTAGACACCAAAACAGAAGTTCAGTGTTAAAAGACCTCTGTGGATCTCAGAGCGTTCATGTGTAAAAGGCAAAAATCCAAAAGCTGTGGGTAATGGGAAAAAATACATGAATAAATGAGAGAGACTCACAGCCTAGGGCACACACTACCAAAAGCAAAGAACAGAATTGTACACCTTCCCCAGAAACAAAGCCAAGAGAATCAAGTAACTTGCCATTACAATAAAATTTGGAAAGCCTGCTGCATTGGAAAACACAGTAATCTCTTTCTTTATCAGGTGCTTATAAGATGTGTGTGATATCTCCATAACTAATGATCTTTTCTTTAGTTTTCTTCTGCTCAGTAAAACTTTATAGAGTAACCAACTGCACGCATTTGTCATTTAGAAGTGTCAAGAAAAAAAAAAAAACACAAAAAACCCCCAAAACAAAAAACAAGTGTAAAGAGTCCTTAGTGTTAGCACAAAAGGACTACACACCCCTCTGGCCTTTCACCCATACAATTGGAGTAACACTACTCAAAGACAGTCCAGCTCTTCCCTATAAAATATTGTCTCTATAGCAGGAAGCCTTTTCAGTCAGGTGAAGTAAGCCAGGAGATAAGCATTCTGTAGCTACATATGCCACCAATCCCATAATATTTAAATGGCTGTAAAAAGAAAGGTGAAGGACCAGTAAAAGGAGACACAATTCTAACTCAGGCTTGATGGAATAATTTGCAGAATCTGCAGCTACTGGATCAATTTTATTATATTTTCTTTTTACTATAATCACCATTTCTGAAAGTAGGCTGCACTTGCTGCTCTCCAAGCTCCTATCACAGGGAGACATCTGTGAACTACGGAAAACAGACAACACATACGATACGAACAGAAGAAAATGAGCAGAAACTTGAAATGCCAAGGCTGTGTGGGCTGCCTGTTTTGGTTGATGACGATAAGAAGGTTTGTTTGAAATATTTTCTTCTGCTACATTACAACAAAATTTGTTCCATGTGTGTCCAATTGGAATTTTAATATTCATCCCCCTCCTCCAACTCATCCTGCACACACAAATTTGTTTATTTGTCAATTTTTACCTATTGTATTTTATATTAAGGATGTTGCATGGCGAGCACAATCAATACAGCTTCTGATGAGGAAGTAAAATGCCTATTTAAAAGCGGTGTAGTGTAGACAAGACAATACAGATTATACAAGACTGCTGCATTAGTTAAGTACTTGCACCAGTTTTATCTAGACAGTTTATATATAAAGCACAAGGTACCTCTGAGCCTGCAGTCTATTTTATTTTAAAGCCTTGTATTTTGCTCTATTAGTAGCCTAGTCTTTTTTCTTAACACTATACAATGTGTTTTCAGTACACTGACGTTAAATCTTGAAGTTGTGTGAAAAACTCTAGGTCATATTCCTGTTCACACCTACAGACACACAGAGTTCTAGATGCTAGAATTGGCATGATTCATCAGAGTTATTGACCCTCTAGAGAAAGAAGAAATGGTCTTTGCCATCAGCTTTCTGTCCAAGGTTTAGACACAGCAGAAATGTATACAGATGTTAACTCATCTGGCCTGCTGCCTCAACCAACAGCAGTTCCTCTGACTGAAAAGGTGATTTCTTTGAAGTCACAGCAAAGCAAACCTTGTTTCTGTATTGCCAAGGCACTACTAAAAAAAACCAGACTTTTAGAAAACACTGACAATTAAATTCTTCCATTCTTTAAGAACTAAGAAATAGAAATACAAACCCACCCCACAGCAGTATGCAATAACAAACCACAACAATATTCGTGCAGTGATTTGCAAGATACTAGACAAATACTTTGATTTTCTTGCAGCCTCATTGTCTAAAGGTTTCCTGGGCCTTTTCTTGATCCATGGCCTGTTTGTTTTGTTCCCATTTCTATACAGTTCTTAGCACAATTACATCTAGTTGAGTAACAAGGGCTTGCAGGTGTTACTGCAGTACAAATAGTAAATAATGACAAAGCGAGTACACAAATTAGATTTATTTGGCTTGTAAAGATAGTCTCTTTTGTACAGACTGTTCTGTACTAGAGCTAACTGAGGTGCCAATATCTAAAGACTATCCCATGGGAGCTTCTACATTTTATCTATTAGAGCATCTTACCCTTCATCTGTGATCAGTACTTCATGGGAGAAAACTCCCAAATAAATTCAAATTTCTTTTGATTTTTTTTTCTTTCTAAACTATCACATTATAATTGCCATAACATTCCCTAGTGCCTGCCATTTTGTACTCTAATGATACTTCTCAAGTGATCAAAGGCACAAAGCTAAGTACACCCTCTGGGGAAAGGAATGTGTTTCCCAGCTTCCTGCACTGCACCTTTTAGCCCCCTGTTGTGTTTTATTATTGAAATCAGCCATTAGAACCGTCTATGCTGCTCTGAAAATCATTTTGTACGGTGGCATGAGAATTTTTTTTTTTTTAAACTGTGCACTAAAGTGAGAGAATAAAATTTACTTTTAAATGAAATGGCTGCAACTCACATTTTCTTAACAGATGCTTGTGTGGATGCATGCATTTCTACCCACTTTTAAACCACAATTGAGTTGTTTTCCTGCAGTTTTATTAAAACAGGCATGCATTGCATGCGTGTGCTCATCTGTGTTTCACATTCATCTCTTGTTTTGATATAAAAACAAGGAACAGAAAGAAAAAACATGCAGTGGCAAAGTGCTCCACATCGTGTGGTCAGCATATTGCATGCAATGGTTACTGGATTACTCTTACCATTTTAGTACTCTGCAAAATGACACTGACAACTAATGATATCCAAGATTATCTTGTCCCTGCCACCTGCAGACGATTCACACAGAAGACAGTCTAACTCATGATAACTCATGAAGACCTGTGAAGCTGTCAGGCTAAAGCATAGGCCCAGTTCTCAATATGCACAGATCAATGTGGTTTCATCCATTCCAAGCAAGATATACAAGCTCACTCCAGAGAATACAAACTGTACATGTCTCCTACTGTTTAACAAATAAGGTCTAGCTGAAATCTCTCCTAACTGGGTTTACACACTAAAGTTTAGTCTTAGCTTGATATTTCACTCTGGAAGGGGAGAAACCTACACAACAATATCATGGAAATCTACACAGAACCAAACATAATGGGGCTGAGGTAATTGTGGAGCTCTGTCAAAGGACAGCAAAAAACCCCCAACAAACCAACCATGTACACAAAACAAAGCAAGCCCTAAAAACTACACCTGTAATTAAAAAAAAAAAATAAAGCCTTGCATCACCACCTTTCTTTACAGATTAGAGGAAATCACCGTAGCTGTTACTTTCTACGGGCATAGCCTTTTTCATCCTAATACTTTGAAATTTCTAAGCAGTGAAAGTAAGGCAAATATGCCTCTCATAGTCCATTAAAAAAAAGAGATTAAGGAGGTTAGTCTTAAAACACTAATTATTCTCTCCTGGGGAAACTGGGGAATAGTTGAACAACAGACTATATTAATACAACCCCCTAACACTAGCAAAGGCTTATGATGAAACTGAATATATTATTATTTCTTGTATGAATCCAGTAGGTCTTCATTTGTCAAACTGATCAGCAAAGTCAATAAATCAGAAAAGCTACTAGAATCCCTATAAATATAAACTAAAAGCTGCAGACCCTTTGACCCCAGGCACTCTGCATTATGGGAATTCCTGACCATAAATACAGGGCATGACAGCATCAGTGAGCTTTGTTGTTTCCCTGTGGACACTGGTATAGCAACATGTAACATGAAGACATTATTCAGCACCTATAAGAAGAATTATTAGTTCAATAGAAAGACTAGAAGAAATTAGACCAAAATGCATTTAAGACAGGATTAGGTAAGGGAAAGAGCCCAATGCACTTTGCAATCATAGGCTGGTAACCTTCATTAATCACAAGGGCAGAAATATACAACAAAAGACAAATTGTTCATGAAACCAAAACTTGGCAAAAATATTAAATAATATATAACTATAGCACACTCAATACCAAACCAGCACAAGATGCATATGATTCTATAGGCTATTTGAGAGAAAATAAAATAAAATTATGTCCCACTAGAGACTTCTGAAAATTAATGAGACTGTTGAGTATTCCCATAGCTGAGAGGGTTTTGGTTTGTTGTTTTTCTTTTTTTCTTTCCTTTTTTTTTTTTTTTGTTGTGTGTGTTTTTTCTTTTTATATTTTACAAGATGGATTGCAAGTGAGCTCAAGCAAAATGAACAGTCATTTTTATACTCTACAGACTTAAATGCATTGGTGTGAGATGTAAGGAAATAAACCAGGTTGTAGCCATGGACTTCCAATCAAAATAGGACAATGTATTTCAGCACTTGTGCATTTCCACAGCATTATAAATCTCCACAGTATTTCACTGCAGGTCTTTGCTGTTGTTTTCTGTCTTGTATTTCTGGGTGATTCATTATAAAACCAATAAACTATCCAAACAAACAAAAAATATAAAAGCAATTTTCTTTACTCTGTGTTGTTTCACAGCAGCTTACAACTACCTTTATATTTTTATTTTTTTAATCCATTTTGTCCTTTTGCCTTCAACAATCAGGCCCTCTCCCTATTTTTTGTTGTACTTTCAATTAAACTGAACTCAGCTTGGATTCTTGTTCTTCAGTTGTTTCCTTATTTACATATCACCATTAATAGTACTTCTAAAACAACTCTGGAAGCAGAGTGCCTTCAATTTGTATATATCTTATGTTAATGTAGTCTTTATGAATGAGGCTTTCTTTGAGATTCCTGAAGGACTGTAGGCATAGAAATAACAGGTAAGATACAAGCAACAACAATATGACTCCACACTCCACCCCCATCTTACCAATATACCTTACAACTGACCTAGGAGGTTGATTTTCCATGGCACATTGAATGCTTCACTAACAAAGGCCAGAGAAGGGTGCCAAATATTACATGGAAAGCAGTGCACAGAAAAATTGACTGATACTCCAAACCTTATTTCACTTAAGCCACTCAGTAACAATCAACTGATAACAACCTTTAGTCATTACTGTTCTTGTCCCAGAGTTGAATAAGCAGCTGCTTCAAATCAGACACTAAATCCACTTTCTAACTCAACACATCAATTTAAGGTCCTCTACTGAAAGTGCATAGGATTAAAACACACAACACATAGCATTTGCTAGAAGATATTAAAAAAATAATTCTAGAGGAAGATGGTTTATATGATGAAACTCTAAAAGCATAATAATAAAATATCACTATATACATCCTGTAAAAAGTACACAGATAATTATAACTCATTCATTAGTTGCTACCTGGTATCCCAAGTCTTTGAGTGATCATGTGAGAAAATTTCACAGCAGGAGCCAAAAAATCTTCCCAAAAAATGAGCAGCAGTGTTGAAACTAGCTTCATCACAACCCTTTAAGAACCACAGCTGCTTGTCTTGGCCAAATTTAAAGGCACAGCCCACACAAAAGCATGTTGGGTAAATTGTATCAGTTCCAATTATAGAAAGGATGGATCCTACAGTGAGGAATTTCACTTTCAGACAGTTTCTTAAAGAAAGTGTTCATTTTTTCTGACTATGGATTTAAACAACTTGCTTTAGTACTGGGAACTTTTTAATTACGTTCCTATCCCAAGAGTGAAGTATAAATTAGCCACTGCTAAAACTCCAGACTTGCTTCTGGCTGCCTCCTGATGGATGCAAATTTATTACAAGATCTAGCAAATTACAGTCTCTTTAAGTATCTGTAAACAAGATTTTTTTAGTGGCCTAACTGCTCAATAAGGAGTGATGGAAAAGGATTAACCCTGCCACATTTCTCTGTGCTAGCCAGATGTAGATTGCAAAGGATCCTACTAATCTGTACAGAACGTGCCTCTGTTCAGAATGCAAAGGAAGTGAGGCTAAAATGCAATATAACATCTGCAGAGCACATGGGCTTGGAAGTGAGAGGCAAGAATGACTGTAGGCTCCTGTGCAGATCACACATAGGATCACACACAGGATGTTAGGGGTTGGAAGGGACCTTGGAGATCTTCAAGTCCAACCCCCCTGCCAGAGCAGGATCATACAATCTAGCACAGGTCACAGAGGAACGCATCCAGGTGGGTTTTGAAAATCTCCAGAGAAAGAGACTCCACAACCTCTTTGGGGAGCCCGTTCCAGTGCTCTGTGACCCTTACAGTAAAGAAGTTCCTCCTTATGTTAAGGTGGAACCTCCTGTGCTCCAGCTTACATCCATTCCCCCTTGTCCTATTACAGGGCAAGAGTGACAAGAGGCTGTACCTTTCCTCTTGACACTCAGCCCTCATATATCATAGATGATAGGACTTTTACAGACAGATGAGGGGACATTGCACCAAAACCTGCAGAAATGTGACTTAATATTTAAGAACAACAACAACAAAACCAAACAAACCAACCAAAAATATCATTTGTATTCAAAATATCTGGATGTAGATAGCAGATATGACACAAAACCCATTTCTGGGATAAGAGTTGGAGGCCAAAGAACTCCACCTACAGCTCATAAAACACCAGTAGAAACCTGTATTTAGGCAACTGAATCTCATACAAGGAGTCTTGGAGAAACGGTGTGGCTCTCCATGTAGAGAAATGAGGATTGGTCTTGTCTGCAAGTTATGTCCTGATGTTAAGGCAGCTCATTATTGTACTGGGTGTAGGCCACAGGCATCTGGACTAAGAATTGAAAGGCAGCAATGGCAGCAGCAGCATCTCTTGTTTGCTACTGGCAGCAGAAACAGCAATGCCTATCTTTTCCATGCACGCATGTACACATTTTACATGTACTGATCTTTTCTTTCTCTTCATTGGACATAGAGTAAAATTTAAAGAGAAAAAGTTTGGAAGTTGAAACTGCATGACAGAATTAGAGTGGGTCAGTAGGAATTGAGGAGTAAAAGTGACCTTCCTACTGACAGTCCAAGAAAGGATGTGTTATACTGATAAATACATTGACCAAAATTAAAATTACACCAGTAATACATGTGAAAGAACAAGAGCCATGTTCTGGATTGGAAAAATAGCTGGAAAGGCTGAGGGAAATCATTGTGCATGGCCACCTGTTTCTGGGTAATACCCCACTAGACCTAGTGACAGACTAGGGACATACTTTGAGGTGTAAAACAGACTCTCCTCCTCTCCCCAGCCACACAACCTGGCAAACAGGAATCACAAGCACAGATGACCTTTCTGGTTTGCATTGATGTATAAAATGCATTGCACTTTCCCCCCAAAACAGGGTCCTGTCATATTTATACCATTGAGTATGAGGGTAGGTGGAAAATTGTTTCTGGTCCTTATGAAACATTCCACTAGCCCTAATATGAAATATTTTGCAGGGATTTAAGGCCTTGTTGTGTCAATTTTTCAACAAAAAGCCAAACCAAAACCCCAAAATACTAGTTTTAAAAAATGTCATCTTTTCCATATGTTAATCACAGTCTAAACTATTCTCTAAATTTAACCTGAAACTGGTAGGAGCTTGATATCCTAAATATTCAACTGTCTGTGAATTTACTCTTCCATCAAAGAAACACTTAGATTTTTTTACCAAGAAACCTAAAGGAGAGGAATGGTGCAGCAGTCATAGGAATTGCATTCTGTGGGAGTGAAATGAAAGAGATTTATTAAAAAAATTATTAACAAATATGACACATGCTAGTCCCCCTAGAGACAAAATCCATGTGCAGATTTAGGTACAAGGTAGCCATCATTTTAGAGTATAGCAAGAAAAATAGTTCACAGACCTAGAAAGACTTGATAGGAAAATTAAAAGGTACGTAACACAAAGAATGGATTTGAGATAATAGCATCACTCTGAGAATTACATTAATTTAATTTGTATGAAATCTTGAAACGTCCCAGCCTGGCTGCACTGGGATAGTTTTTTATAGTGATGGTCTGAAGATACTTATATTACCAAGGGTACATCTGAAAAAAAACCCTGGAATTAGTTGCAATTCATGCTTCCTCTTCATTCTGAGCAACATAACCAGTCGGTTAATAACTTGAATTTTACCTGTGTAGACTTTGAGTTTTCCCATTCTGCTTTGGTAGATAGTGCCAATGATAGCAGAAGATAATTTCTAGAAGTCAAGTGCTTTGTGTAAGCACCTCAATATTTAGAAGTATTTGGAGCTTATGAAATTCCAAGGATGTTCAGTATGCATGTGGAAAGGCTGCAAGGACATCTTATTCCACAGTATTTTGTCATAACAGATGCTGCCAAAGTGGTGACAAAACAGTGCAGGGACATATGCACATAGTTTATTTTGCTGAAGATTTGACCTGTTCTTTGTTCACTAAAACCCTCACAAACTTCTGGACTTTAACACTGTGTCCTTGGACCTCATTTCCCTTCCTGCTGTTAAAACTCATCATTTGTTCGTGTTAGGTGTCCTTAGGTGGCCAACTCTTGCAATAAACACACGACTGGCAGTCAATGAGGCTGCCTGTGCCCCCCAGCCAAACCGCAGGGCTGGGGTGCATGGGAACAGGCTGCCATGCAGCATGACTGTGGCACTGACAGTTTCTCCATGACCCACTGCTATGGTAGGTGAAAGGACAAGTTTAATTCACTCCTTCCCCACCAGATCAGGAGGGACACTGCCAACCCCATCGGTGGTGACAGGGAAGGGAGGCCCATGTCCCACCTCAGGCCAGTGCTGTACCAGGGAAATTTCTGGGGAGAAGGGATGAGCAGAAGACATCCTCTGAGTGCAGTGGTGCTTTGCTGGCCTTGGGACCCTTAAGGCACCTCACACTTTCCTTACATTATGGAGGCACAGATCACCATGTCATCCTGGTATTGCCCATGCACCTGAGAGCTTTTGAAAGGAGAGAAAGTGGCTGCAGGCAGTGCCCTTCCCACCTCTGGGGTACAACTCGGGGGACAAAGTCTGTCCTTCAAGCCCAGTGCCCATCTCAGCCCCAGGGAAGCACTGAGAGACACTGACTGACTCCCCATCATGGGTGGAGTAGAGAGGAACTTTGCAGTTTGTTGTGTCTCTCACAAAGCCTGTATCACCTACAGGGCTGGTTCACCTCCTGAGAAGTCATCTTGCAGATTGTTTTTTCACTTTTATCATCATCACCTGAGGGCCTGGAAATCTTCCCCAAGGCAGTAATGCCTGACAAGGGCCAGGCCGGGGCCTGCCTTGGAGCAGCAAGGGGTTGCCTGTTAACGGAGCCAGGATTGAGTGGGTTATAATTTACCACATCTCTGCCTAGCAGCACATACATGGTTTACACAGATAAAAAAGGAATAGCAGCACTCCTCTGACCTTTTTCTTATGTGGTCCAATATCCACAAACTTGCTGCAACCATGGGAAGAGGAGGGAGGGATGACAGCGCATCACAGAGCAGGGACACTTCAGCGATGTGAAGGAAGGGCTGTGGGGAGATCCTCACCAACCTGATGCTGCTGGGAGCTGCTGATGCATCAGCTCCAGCCTCCCATGAGCTCTTCCCTGGCCCAGATGGCACAGGGGAGAGCAGATTCTCTGTAACTTGTGCTCCTGGAGAAGGTCGCCTCTTCTGCATAGTTCTGGGTCTGGGAAGTAAAGGTGACCCTGACTGGGGCCTGTTTTACTGCTGGCAGCAGACCAGCAACTGCAGTCTGGATCTGCTCTACTGATTTGAGTTTCAAGCAAAGCAGAACTAATTTGCTTTGTCTTGTGATGATCTGTCTCACTACATATGCTGCTATCTTCTCAACTTCATTGAGCTGTGTTTTACAACATGAGGGCTCAAATCCTTTTCTGCCTCTTTTGTGTATGTGTACATAGACATCTGTCCAACTAGATTGATGATGATTTAGCTGAGCTGGAAGAAGAGGAAAGGGAGAAGAAATGGTCTCTCAATGCAAGCTGGTGTACACCAGCCTGTCCTTCTTGGGCCAGAACTCACAGAAGAGAAACTACAAAAGACTCAGAGTGATATCAGACCAAATCACAGGATCTTCTTTTCTGCTGTGGGTGTTATTTGTCCAACATGATCTTAAAAGCTTCTGATGTTTCATTCCCTACGACATCCTCAGGTAACCAGATTTAATGATTATTGTTGGAAGATGATTCCCCATGTCTAAATTCACTTGCAAGAATGACACATTAGATCTTTTACAATTTGCAAGAGTTGTGGAGAAGAGTTTAATTCCTTTATTTTTACAGCTTACAGTTAAATACTGGTCGAGCCTGTGTGATTGGCCATCAGAGTGCCTTGGGTACCCAGATCCGGTGTTCTGTTTACAGGCTATGTCCTGACTGGGTGGCAACTATCCCTCTCATGCGTCTGATTTCTCCAGCATGGACAAACATACTCTCTTAGTGTCAGCTCCTGCTGCTGCCACAACACAACAGCAGCAAGTACAGAGCAAGTGTTATCTGGGCCCCCCAGGATGCATATGTCTTGCTCTATATGTCATACAAAATGCCAGAATTTGATTCCATGAAAGATGGTCTGTGCTATGTATTATCCAAAAGCTTATGGATTAATCTCATGCCCTTGGTCTATGTACGAAGGTGCATATGTAAATATTGCTCAAGACAGCATGCTTTATCTTCATAGTAGTAAAATTACTGTGATTTAATAAGGTTTTCTTTAATTTCATGAATATTAAACATAACCCTTTTACAAATCTTGTGTATGTGCAGTATGATACTACAAACTCCAGTGATTTATGCACCCTCATTGTGCAATCATTTTAAAAATAGTTTTTAAATTGAATACAAACACTTCATCTGTATGATGGAGGTACATATATTATGGCTATAGTCCTTTTTGATGAAAGCTTATGGCTGAGAAAAGTCACAGAAAGGTTTGGAAACTGGAAACATGTTTAATAAATGTAAGGTATTGCTTATTAAAGAAAATAGTTATCCATGCTATATTTTAAGTACATTTTATAGGAGCAGTCCCTATTAATTTATGTAGATATAGCTTTAAAATTGGTTTTTTTGCTACTAAATAATAACAAAACATGCTCTTACATAAAAGGCAGTTGCCTGGAAGAGGCAGTTGCCAGGAAGAGGTTTCTATTAACCTACATAGAAAGCAGAGGGTCTAACTAAGGCCATGCTCCTGTGAAAGATCATCAGCTTCAGTACAGTGCTCCTTGTCTGCTCTCATGCCATCATGTGGTGGGAGAAGAAAGGCAATGCTATTTTCCTGATGCATTCAAAGGGTGTGTTAACCTGGTATGTATTGGAGAGCAGGAGTTTGGAGGACTGTATGAATGTATCTCAATAAAAGTAGATCGTTTAATGCAAAGTTACTTTAAGAACACAAATGGAAATAATCAAATCCCACATGTCAAATTGTTGGGGTTTTTTTGTTTGTTTGTTTCACCAGCCACTTTAATATTCTTCCTTAATTTGTCTACCTCTAAACTCAGGAACCTCTAACCTTTCCTTAAATACTGTAACTCAACAGCATGTGAAATATATAGGCTGAATTGTCTGTGAATGCCAGAGGCTTTTTTTTTTTTTTTGAACCACAAGCAGTGAATAAGTACACATAAACATTTCTGTGCTGTGGCTTGTATTAGCAGTTAGAAGCATGCTTTGAGAAAAACTTTAAAAATAATTAAATACAGTGCTGAAATAGCTTCTAGAGATTTTTTTTGAAATCACTTTTCACTTGTGTTTTGATGAAGCTCAGCTTAAAGTTAGGACCCATGCATAGCCCAATGCCTTTGCTCTGTGTAGGTGAAAGCAAAACAACATGCAAAGGCTCTTCCCAGGTGCTGAACTCCTCAGCCATCCTAATGGACCCTGTAAGTCCTCTAAAAATGTCTTTACATGGGTTTGAATAGCATGAATGTCTCTTTCTGGCTGTTGGTGAGGTAGTATATATCACTGAAAATCAAATTCAACTAAGCAATTTTGAATAATTGTAATTATTACCAAAAGAAACTCCATTCTAAGCCTGCAGATGTCATTTTCCTGTTTAAGGTTCCACTTGCCTGTTTGCCCATGGGTATACTTCACTAGAAAAAGAATTGCGAGGAACTACAAATATTGGCCTCGGAAGCCCAGATTTAAAACCCGAACCCATCCAGACAAAGAGTAATACTATAATTTGACAGATAATGTTACAAACTAAATACACTTCCAAGAATGCTTGGTAGAAATTGCATGTGTGTGAATAACACTGAATGCAACATCTGGGGAACTTGTATGTAGTTTGCAGTGAAGCAAGGTCATACTAGTCAGTTAATCACTTTCCTTTAATCACTATGGTCATGGTTTGTTCAATTTCTGATAATCTTTCAGTATTGTAACAGTCACAAGTGTCAAACTGGAGCATGACTATTCGGTGCACAGGAAACTGGTACACAGAATAACACAGATGTGTACACGCATATGCAAACAATTTCCCATTAAAATCAATATTGGATCCCCTGTTATTAAATCTAAGTATCAAAATACACTCAAGGCATGTTTCTCTAATTCCAAGCAGCAAAATTGTTCACAGGGTGCAATGAAACTGCGAGGAACATCTCTAGTATTGATTAATGCAATATGACTGAGGGCAGAAATTAAACTGGGGATAGGGGTCTCCATTAAAAATGTTTATTGCTAAGTGCTCATGTATCACTTCAGTTCCTTTGCAGATATGAAAAAACCCAACAACATTAAAACCTTCTTCAGGGAAAAAGAAAGAGATTTAGCTGATGTATTTGTCAGAGAAATGTTGCTTCCTTTCTTTACTTCAACCATATTTAGGGTGCTAAGAGTGCTAATAAAATCTGAGAGAAGCACCAGTTTGGGAAAACAGTTAAGTATATGCTTAACACAAAGCAACACTTTAAACAAAATATATGCTTTTCCAGTCAGCTCTGTTCCAGATTCAGTGGTCTGAATCTCAGACTGGGAAAATCAGATCTATTATGATCTTTTGAAGTAGGATACAAAATACCTGTACTGCTCCGCCAACAGTATTCTCCCTACCCACTGAATTAATTAACTTACCCAACAGCTCCACCAGCTTGTAATCAATTCAGGAAAACATCCTGCAATGAAGAACAGAGAAGGTACTGATACCATCCACTCATCCTGCCACTCTTTAAGTTTGACAGCAACTTCAGAGCCTGACTGTCTGACAAAGATTTTTCAGAATGACCCACTTTGTTCTGCATTACTCTGTGGGTACCTACAGCAGCTCCAAGGTTCCTTGTTTTTATATCCACCTCTTTCACTTGATGCTCCAGGCTCATCCAAATTAAAAACTCAAATCTGGTCCTAATATTTCACAACATTTAAACATTAGTATAACTAAGATGGCACTCCACTTTATAAAAATCAAAATACAGTTCTTGTTTTTTGTTTTTATGAGAGCCATTCATTTGTATCAGCTTTGTAATAAAACCTGCTATGTTTGCCTTTGCTGCTACCCAGAGCCAGAGAGAGGGACAAGAACTGTGAGGGACTCCAGTGAACCTTTCTTGGAACCCCAGTGAGATCTGGATTTGGTTTTTACTTGTTCCTTACTGCAGTGGAGTCCTTTGACTCTAAACACAGGGATTAACTTCTCTTTAGTGTCTTCTACTTTCTTTCTTTGTTACGCTTTGTTTAAGAGTTGTTCTAAATTACATGGAATGGAGTGATGGGCCTGGGAAGAAGAGAATGATATGTAGCTAAATTTATGGAGGAATAATTTCTGGCATTGAAGAGAAACTTTTATAATTATCAGATAATAGAGATAGTAGGATGCTACTGGGACAATTCGTATGTAAAGGCTGTAAGACAGAGGAACCAGGAAAAGCTCCCTGTGCCCTTGCACTGATAAGCAATTACTGGTGCATTGGCACAGTCCCCACTCGCATCTCACTGATAAAAGAACTTACATCGCACTGCCTCCAAGAGAAAACTGTACACAACTCTCTGTGGCTTCCTGTCTCCATCTCTGGCAAGACATAACAAAATTTGCACCACTCTATCCTATACTCATACATATTCCAAGAAAACTAGAGGTCAGTTAAACCAGGACCTGGAAAGCTCAGAAACTTGCCAGTGCAATAGTTAGTCTACACACTGCTGCTTACCTATCCTAATCCATCTTAGCTGAAAGGTTTGCCCTTTACTAAGGGTCATGGCTCACATATAGCAAATGCACTTCTTCAGTCCAAAGTCAGTAATGTGAACCACATTTCCAGTCTTCCTCTCACAGTTCTAACACACACATGCACACACACACACACAAACACGGTAAGGTTTTTTTTCTCCCAGTTATTTTTCTCATCTCTGAAAACAAAATGCTCTTTTAACATGCCTTTATTTGCTAATGTATTAACAGAGTCAGTACATAGGTACCAAGACATAGTTGGTTCAGAGATACTGCCTAATGCTAATGCATGAGCCCTCAGTGTTTGTAGCAAGTCTGGCAATGAGAGGAACAGCTAAAAAGCTGGAAAAATAGCAAAGGAAGCAAAGTATGTGTGAGTGAGTGAGAGCGAGAGAAAAATCCACAGTCAGGCCAGAATTCTGCTTGCCAAAAACAAGCTAAGAAATCTTTTTCCAAAAGGAATGACTCAGACCATGGAAACACAAATAATAATGCTGTGTGCAACTTAAAGCAGCAGCTGCTATCTGAGAGAAAACATAAGATGAGTTAGAAGACATAGAAGATTAGTCTTTTTTTTTGTTTTCAAATTATTATGTTTGTCAAGCTTTTGGCTCAAAAATGTTTGACCTAATCTCTTTTAACAACTGAAATGAGAGACCCAACAGCTGTAGCTGGCAAAAGAATCTCCAAATCTGCAGACACCATTCCAATATGTGGGCTTTTGTCTGAACAATCTAGGGATAATATAAACTCTATACCTTAAAAGTGCCTACTCTGTGAATAATCACTTACAGACTGATGCTGCAGCCACCCTACAAGCATGCCTGTTTCTAAATTCAGCTGTTCTTTAGACTCTGGAAATGGAAACCCATTACTCTGATGAATATAAATTTATTTCATATTCTTGCAAACAATCAACTGAAGCCTCTGTGTCTACACCCAGATACAAAGGCAAACAATGGGTGCTGAAGAGAAATGAGTGCTGACAAGTTAGAAGACAGCGTAGAAAGTCTCACAAGTAAGGTGAAGTCAGTCTGGCTGAATCTCCAGTGAACAGAGAAAAGATGTTTTGCAGAAGGTTAAAATAGCATATAGAAGATTTCTTTTTACTACACAAATATATATCTAAAAAGTAAAAAAAAGAAAAACAAAAAAGAACTCGCTAGATGATCTAAGATAATTTTTTTTGTGTCCCTGTAACCTGATGGGTTTTACTTATCAAGAATTTCCTGTCTGTCTAATTTTCATTGGCACATCAATTTTCTTGCAGTGCCTGATTCTTTTTCAACATCTGCTGCTCAGTTTGACAGTATTAATTTTGGATTTTTCCCCAGATCAGATTAGTTGAAGATTGTAGTGAATGTTGGCAAAAGATCTAAGTGTTCTGTCTCTCTTTTCTCCTCTCCTTAATGAAAAAATGTTTTCTTGAGATTCATAATCATTGCTATTACTGTATCCAATACTGAAAATCATAAAGTAGTCAGAGAGCTGTGATACATACTGATAGAGATAGGTTTTCTTCTCCTTCCAAATTTACCTCTGCTTATCCATACACACTCTTTATTATTCATGGCTACTGTATCCCTGTGTTGTAACCACATTGATATCCTCTAAGCATACATGTTGTAAATGTTCAATTTTTCATGAGTGTAAATGCTGAAGCATTCTATAAACACTACTGAAGCAGGTGGGTTTGGATGGGGCATAAAACTAACACTTGGCATACATGTGATGATAGATTGGCTTATTTTGCATATCTAGAATCACAGAACACAAAAATAGGAATATATTTACAGTACATTGCTTTTTTTTTTTTTTTTTTTTGTTATAGTTAGTCACAAGTAGGTGCTCCACAACATTAACCTTGTCTCAAACATAGTCCTTATCCCAAAAAGGACTCAACCTCTGTTTAAGGAAAGAGTTGAGGTGCTTTCAGGCAGAGTGAAGAGCGATACTCAGGAAATTATATTTGTCAGTATGATCAGTGGCAGCATCATACACTAACAGCATGATTTTATTTTTGTACAGACGATGGCAATTTAGGTATTTAAGCAGAACAATGAAGCAGCTCTGTGAAATCCCTTTGACCATGTTGAAGGAGAAGGATACTAGTCAAGTAGTGCTAAATAAAATAGGGTACCTTCATTTACCTAGTGAAAATAGGAAATTCTGTGCTTCCCGTATTAAACTCCACTGCCTGTTAAAGCAACACACTAGGAAAGTAGTCTTGGCAGCAATGTTCTAGATGGATATGGACAGAGCAAAATACATTCACAATGCCAGTAAAAAGGATGTTGCAGTCATCAGGATGTGAGATGGGCAGTCTCTGCATGAGCATTTTAACTGTGTGGGCAGGATTGGAGAGGCTATGTCTAAGATTTAACAAAAAAAAACACCACCAAAAAAACAAACAAACAAAAAAAAAACCCCAAAAAACCCAAACCAAAACCCAAAAAACCATCAAACAAAACAAAACAAAACAAAACAAAAATCACCCAACTTTGCAGGATTTAGATATTATATGATTGTAAGAACCCAGAAAGCAGTATGAGACCAGTATAATATGCCAGTTACTGGCCTAAGTAACAAGCATGATTGCAGTGTTGTCCATGGTGATTAAGGACATGAAACTGAGGTAGTTTGAAGAAAAAGATTAAAAGCTCTGCATTATCCCAGTTCAAGCTGATGGCCAGACAACTACAAGGCAATGCTAGGAAGACAGACCAATTTTATTTTGAGCAGAACGAGATAGGTCTGGAATACAAAGACAGAGCTGTGTGTTCTTTCTTTACAGAGAGATAGCAAATTTAGATTAGATTCAGAAGAGTTAAATTGTTTATGCACAAATAGGTTCTAAATATAATGTAAGTATATAATATATGTAAGTGATAAGGAGAGGGTCTTTAGATGTAAGTGTACCATGTATAAATGCAGACCCCATGAATGTACCTTTCCCCAAATCTAGGTCCTATATAATTGCATATACATATACTTCATTAATGAGATGCCCTTATTCAAAGCACTGTTGATGCTGCCATTTTTTAGAACAAGATACAGCTTCAGTTTGGTGTAGGTATCCAGAATCCTGATGTGAGGATCTTAAATAAAACAAATCAAGCTTATCTGAAAAAAACATCTCTGCACAGACTAGGAAATACTGATTAGCATAGAGGCTGATCTTTGCTCTCCCTTGTGATCAAACAAATAATAGAAATCCATCAAGCTGTTCTTCCTACAGGTTCTGAAAAATAACTATTTTCATTTTTAAATACATGGGAGGTGTTCGGATACTGACAGACAGAGAGATCTGAGAACTATTGTCTGATTGTGGGTAATTTATTGCCTGCATTTGGGAATTAGCAAGATCTGTCATTTAGCTTTGTAGAAACCCATATGCTTTCATGAGGCACTTGACTTTTATAGTCATTCCATTTAAAAATCAGCTGTCCTCACTATTTCAGTTCCAGATCTTTTGATCCTTATGCTTTTATGTACTGGACTGTTCAAAGGTAGCAGGGAGCTGCCAAGTGTACAAATGATATTTTAACTTGATTAGCTCTGGCTTACCCTCCTTAGCATGGACTACACATAAGTGCATGCAAATATTATTGATTCAGAGTGATTGATCTATAATATTGCTCTGGAGGTGAATTATCACAGACAAAGAGCCAGGAGAGCTAAGTGCTCTGTCTAGGCTGCGCCATTAAAAGCAAGACTTTGGAAGGCTGATTTTTAAACTACAGTCTCCCTGGATTTGGAGGATTAACTTCTTCCTCTGACTAGGCACAGACAGGCTCACCTCATAGCACTAAATCTCCTCATGTATTTATGTAACTTTGTATGAAACATGCATTTTCTCTTCATAGATGGCATTTCACACATCTGTGTAAAATACTGATAACATTTAGACCATCTTCATTATGCCACAGTCACAGTAGATATCTTTGTGTTTTGGTGATGCTGAATGAGCATTCACTGCAAAGGACATGTCTGCCTATATCTTCTTAAAGGTGTGACAACTACCTTTGTTCTACAGCCACTTTCCCAGCCATAACTCATGTGAAAGCATGCATTTTTAGTTCATCAGGTACTCCAGCAATTAGGTGGTAGGTGTTTTTATGTGAATGTGAGTTTTAAGTTTGATTTAGAACAACCTCTAGACACTAGTTCTTGGCAATCCTTAAACACTGCTGCTGTTCAGTTACCCCCGCTGACCTATCCTGGAATGGGCAACACAGCTGGCTATAGCTGAAGTCACTTTAAATACATTTCAAAGGCAGGATTTTAACAGAGGTGGGAGTGGTAGTGCTTCCTATTACTAAGTGTGCTGATGTTTCCCATTTTAACACCCCATTTTCAAATACCATTTAACTCTGCCAAACTTTAAGCATTTTGGCTGAAATTTTATTGCCAGATGATCTGCATCATAGAAAAGCCCATAGGAGAATTATTAATTTTATCTCCAGAGCAGGTTCTGGACATGAGGACAGAACACAACGCTGAACAGTTAGTCACTGCACTGAGAGTGGCTGTGGTCCACTGGTAAAAATATTATGGTAAATCAAAATGCATATGCCTGAAGAGGAAGTATACAGAATTAAAGCTGGCCAGCAACACAGTCTCTGGAAAGCTTGAATGCTGGAGTTTCTGTCTCTGCAATCTGTTCTTGGTGACGTTACTTTTGTGTGTAATAAGGCATAGGAAATAGTCATCTATGCTTTCTTTGTTAATAGTTTCAGCATCATTTGAAAACTCCTTTTTTTCTGGCTGAAGAAAACATTACTTGCAGAAGTATAACCTAGCAATGTGTCACAGGATGAATGTGAAGGGCTTGCAGGAACACCATTTCATGAGAAACTATGCCATCTGGAGCATTAAATATGCCCATGACACAAGCTCTTTCTAGCAGGTACCTCAAACACAAAGGATCACATTTCCCTGAATCTGGTCATAGCTGACTCCACATTTCTCAGTAAATTGAATGGCCTTTGCTTGCGGCTGTATCTGTGCCATCATGCAAGGAACAGATTGACTCTGGCTTGCAACTGTTGGATTACTCCCTGGAGTTGACAAGCACTTTGTCTTAGCCACATGCACTTTGTTCAGTCTTTCAAAAGCCCTTTAAACTTCTGCTGATTTCAGGTGGCTGAACTGCAAACAGAGTTTTGCTTTGGTTTTGATCAGAAAACAGTAGCTCAGGATATTTTTGCCTTAAAGGTACATGTAAAAATTTAGTCTGGGAAATATACAGGACGTACTTCTATCAGGAGGCAGACAAGTACACAGTGCTTTATTTTGGGACACAGTGTGATGAGCCATTTTTCCTAAGTGTTCTGGCTTTTTAAATTTGGGATCTGGCTTGAACCTTCCTTTGAAAAGTAAAAATGTAACAATGACTCTGGATGCTTTAGCATTGTTCTCTGAGTTATTTTTCCATTTTAATATCATTAAGCTGCTAATATTTTTCCATTGTTACCATTACATGCATGCAGAGATGCATAAATGGCAACACAATTTCAAGGAAATGCTATTTGGGAACTTTTTTTCTATTTAAAGCTTAGTTTTGGTTTGAGGAGATTGTTCTGGCTGATAATGTGTTCAGCTGAATCATGGATCATTTTAAGAAATGTTTTAATATTCTGACATGCCCTTGATAAAGGGACAAGAAGTTAGTTACCAGGATTTGTTCTCATGATGGGTGGTGGGAGGAGGACCAACAGATGTGAAGGAATACATTTCTTATGGTTCTGTATCCTGTTGCAATCCAGGATCTGCATTAGAAACCAGGGCACAGTGAAACGATTGATTCTGTTATCTGAGCTAGCAGAGATTTCAAAGATATCCTTACACTATGAACAGCACAGTCAGAACCAGTAATTCCTCTGGAGTACACTTTGAGTGTGGCCATTGTTAGATTTATTAACTGGAGCACATCTTTTGAAAAATCTGTCTTTGAACACTGGACAGTTGGAATGTAAAAGACTAAATGTCTCTTGGGAAAATGACAGGATGCCAAAACACTTGTATTAGCAAGCTAAGGACCTGTTGGGAGATAGGCAGATCAGGAAACATCCCACAGTCAAGAAACTCGGGGTTGAAACTCTCTCAGGAATAAGCAGTTTTGCCATTCAATTCAGACAATGTCTTGCATTTATCCTGTTTGAAGGGAGCTGTATTGTCACAGTATGAAATACTTTGCCATAATAATGAAATTTCACACCAATTCTGTTTTCATTACAAGCATTTGTAAATTGGAACGAGAAATGTCACTCCATTTGCATTTCTGAAAGGCTCTAAAAAATCTCTGGGGTAAAATTCTCTCAATCTCACCTACTTACACCTGGCTGAAATTTGGTCCCTGACATCCTTTTTATGTCTTGCTTATTGAAGTAAGCAAATGTAAGCACTTAATCTCATCAAGGATCAGTCATCTGTGTCAAAAGCAGGAACGGAATTACATCATTTTTGTCATTCAACACAAACCAAATATGTTATGGATTTTAAAAAATGTTACTTTTTGGAGAGTTGTTCAGTGTTCTCATTTTCTGATTTGTCTGCAGGCAGAAAAAAAAAGGCAATATGAAAGAGGAATAAGTGCTTCTCATCGTATTTTCTGAATGACTGAAATCATGAAGTCCCAGAAATCCTTTGTTTTTGTGAGATTTTCATCATCAAGAAGTCTAGATGGATCAGATAAGCTTCCCGACTTTCAGGTACTTAGCCAGACTGATGAAATGGGTTTGCAGGCAGTCCCCTTTCAGACTACAAGCATTTTTATATTTCTCTGCCTGCTCATGCATTGATTTTTGCACTTCTTGAGTATATAAAATGTGAGCTTTTAGTACAGGCTTGTGCTAAATTGCCACAGTTTTGTAAGAATATAACAAAAGTGAAAGATTTGGCAGTAAGCCTCACAGAAAACTGTTCCCACAACTCAAGCAATATCATGAGTTGTGAGGACTATTTGAAAGTCATTAATGCAGAATTCAGTGTGCTGTCTAACATACTGTGGTCTGCATGTGATGGAGATGTCTGCCTCAAAGGTTACACAGTGTAATATAAAGACATACTGTTGATTTTTTTCAAGGCCATTGCTTAGGGAGCTATGAATATTTACAGTCTTCTTGTCTTCAGGTTTCATTGTTTTTTAAAATATACTTTTACTGAGTAACTGAGGCTATGTTCATTTTGTAATAACTATATATGAAACAAAGGACTGAGTATGCTTTCCACAAATTTTTCCCAAAAGGAGTTAGAATAATTGTGCAATAATACATATCAAAGAGAAAACCTGGAAATTGCAAGCTGACAGGAGGGACCTATAGGGTAGCAGTTTCCACAATAGCAAGGCCATAAAGACCTGAACAATTCTCACTCTGTTTCCAGTATTTCCCTTTTCTTGACTTAGTAAAGCTAGATATCTTCCAGAGAAATTGCATATTCTAGACAGTAAATGGGATGGCAATATTTTTACTTAAACTGATAGAATAAAATGTATAATCAGTGAGACCATTAATACTGTCTATATTCTTTTCGTGATCTTAAAAAATTTTCAGCACATACAAGAACAGAATGTGGGTCAACATTATCATCTCTCATAGAAAACCTGCCCTGGGCAGCAAAACTCTGCAATATTTTCACTGTTCATCTCCCATGGGCTCTGTTCTCCCTATGAGAACCTCTCCAGGAACTGGTGGAAGAATACCACATCTGCATAGACAGAAAACCTGCTTCAAATCATGGCCTCTGTCTATCACAAGTGCACAAAAACAGTGGGAAAAACAATAGATACTTTGACATCTTCAAGTGTCTCCTGAGGGCTTTTATTTCCTCAGGCTGCCATAGTGTTCATGTAGCTAGTTCAGCTTGTTCAGCATTCATGCAATACTGAAATGGCAGGAAACATTTTGCTCAAAACTTTAAAACATGCCCAAGTATTTGCTGTGATATTTTTAGCAAATAAACAAGTACAGGCATTTTCTTTGACTCCTACTTTCTCAAAAATCACCATAATTTTCAGCAGTTGCAAAGTAATTAATCCTGCTACCCCCAACCCTCATTTTCACAGATAATTCATGGCTAGAGGGGCAGCTAGTCCCTACTATCAGAGCTGGAGAAATCCATTGTTCTTAATCTGCACTTCATGTGGCCAAATGTTTCATGCTAAATTTATCACTGTTGATTACTTGCATGAATGCTCTGGGTGGCCTTTGGGGGATTTTTTTTTGACTCTTGCTGGTGTGTTACTTGACAGCCTTACTACAGAAAAACAAAGCTATGATTATACTACTAGTGAACAACTTAAATTGGGAAAAGAAAATAGGGACACAAGACACAAAAAGTTTCAGAAAATACTGCAAGTCTGGTTTTAGGCTCCAGATCTAATTTTTGGTTAGACAATGCTAAAGGCAAAACTAACTTCTTTGCCCTAATCAGAGTAAGTGGATCTATTTTCATACTGACACGTTTCCATCCATTTTTCACTGCTGGACAAGATTCTTTGTGATGATGATATCAGGTGCCAATCCTTCTACAACCTTCAAAATGGAAAGGCAGTAATGAAAAGGTGGAAAGCAGTTTCAAAGTTGTGCTAGCCCTAGATACTGAATTTCAGTGGAAATAAGTGCCTGAATCTCTAAGTCTATCTTCATTCCCCTAGCCTATTTTTCTTCTTTATATTTAGATATTTAACAGAAAAGACAACTTCAAAAACATTCTCTAGTTACTGTCACCCATCCTGCTGTTCTGACATGTCACAGGAGAAAAGTCATACACTATGCAGAATCAACTGTAAAGATCAAATTGAGACTTGGTTTAATATTTTGATAGATGATGGGTCATTTTCACATCTGAAAAATAAATTACTAAGTCTGGGATTAAGTCATCGACAAGACAGAGGTAATCATATACATGAAACACGATGCCAGTTTTATTACCCCGAATCTTTTAAGCCTGCACATACTCAACAATGAAGTAATGCAAAATGGAAAATCCAATTAGCCCACACATACGTTTCTTGAATACCACTAGTCCAGCTCCGCATGTAGATGAACTGAACAATACATTGATATATTATAAATGAACTGTTGCCTACAGCTTCATAGTCTTGCATTAAGATTTTGCAAAAATAATAATTTCCTTTGTTTACAGGTGAAGAAAATATTAGATGGATATATGGAAATATTGGATAGATGGATATATATTGGAAAGATAAATATTGGATGGATGGATATATGGAAATATATATGGAAATATTAGATGGATTATATGGATGTTATATGGGTCAAAAAAATTTTTTTTATGCAAAATTTGGGTCAAAAAAACTTTTTAATGCAAAACATGGGTCAAAAAAACTTTTTTATGCAAAACTTAAGCAAGCCCAGCTCATTTAGAAATAAGATATAACAGTGAGAAAGCCACAGAAAGGCCAGAACATGAATGACATTACCAGTTTTGAAGCAAGTAGGGCAACTAGAGAAACCAACTGCATAATGAAAATCAATTCTATCTGTTTAGTCTATATACATTGACACTTTATACATTTGGATTCAAATTTTTTAAGGCACACTGAAGACATTTTGTAATTTGACAGCACACTAATTTCTGTAAAGTATCTGAGTATGGGTGCATCTTAGAAGGCTTTTTTTTCAGTCTGTGATGAGCAAACTGCAAAATTAAGAGTTGCATAAACCTAAACTAGACTGTAGGTTCACAGCATCTCAATGCAAAACATGTATATTGAATTTCACAAGGAGCTTCATGTTCAACCTTCATGATGGTCAGCTTTTGTTTTGCTAGCCCAAAGATGCTTTCAGCTTTCTTTCATAAGGCTTCCAAATCCTTGTAACCATTATTTATACCATATTTCATTCTCCTGGGCAAGGTTAGCAAAGAACTGTACACATAGTATTTAAGGTTCAATAGCATCAATACTTCCTCATGTGTGTGAGAACACCTTGAGTGATACTGCTACAAATAAAAGCTAAAAATTGCCAATATGATAAACATAAGTCCCACAGACTGTCAGTGGTGCAGGCTCTATCTTCCTCATAATAAAAACACACAAAAAACTTCTCTGAACAGGCTGTGTCCAGATGAGATGCTCAAAACCACAAACAGCAAGTAGACCAACTAGCCAGTATTGGACAAAACCAGCTCATTAGAGGTCGATGAATATAGATTGCTCCTTCCTCTCCAAAGATAAGTCCCAAGAAAATTCCTCCATTTCCTGGTAACTCCCCATGATTGTTTACACTGCCTAAAAAGAAAAGTGAAATATGCCCTGGATTCCTTTACTGTTCATATGAAACATGTAGGACTACAACCTCATACCAACAGGCAGAAAGATACAAAGATATATGACTGGACTTTTACAGAACATAGAAAAGTAAATGCAAGAACAAACTATTTCTGTTTTGTTGACTGTAAAGGTCATTGTAAATAACCATGTGGACTGTTCAGCAATAACATATATCACTTTCTTTTAAATTTAGGCAATTAGAATATATTGTTTATGATTTTATCAGTGATACAGAAAAGAATATGCTTCCAAAAAAGCCCGAAGTTTCCAGTATGGATTTTTTAAATAAGATTCTTTATTCAATCTTAAAATTTTTAAAGTGTTTTAAGTGTGTGAAATTCAAACGTAGTATAATTGGGGCTATGAGCTAATTTCAGGAAAGAGAACCTCACTTCTGATAAGATATAAACTCTTCTTTCTTTTTTTTTACATAATTAAAATGACAGATAGAAATATGTCCAATTTTCCCAGGCTTTGCAGTCTTTGCATGCATGTAGGATCCAGTATAACAAAGTACACAGATTCTGACTTCACTTCCTAGTGTCAGTTTAAACTTAGGCTAAACTTTTAGTGCCTATATGTACTAAACATCCAGGCTCATCATTACAGCAATGCAAGTTAGTGTCTAGTCCTTCCATTCTTACTTTCATGAGCATAGTCATTAACTTCGCTAGGATTATGTAATGGTAGGAAAAAAACACCACCACCACCACCAAAAAACAAAAGCAAAAACCAAAACCAAAACCAAAACCCAAACAAACAAAAAACCTCAACAACCAAAACCAACCCAAACCTAGCCAACCAATCAACCAAACAAAACCCACAACCAAAAAAAAAACCCACCGACCAACAAAACCAACCAACCAAGCAAACCAAACCCCCCCCCAGTAAAAGCAAATCTGTCACAGTTTAGGGTCAGGGAGGACCCTTAGATCTATAGTCTGAAATACACAGCATTCTATGAACATTCCCCAAGCATGACTGTCTCATCAGAGGAATTCTAATGTGTGTTTAGTTTAGAACTAGAAAAATAGCAGATATTATGGGGAATATCTGCATATACAAATATCAGATGTATTTCAAGCAACCTCATATGAAAATAGTAGAAAATCTGTGCAACCTTGTAGGAGGGAAGAGGAAATCTGGTAGAAGAATGACTGGGAATAAAAGAACAACATCAAGGAACACCAAGCACTCTTTACTGGGCTGATGAACAAGTCCTGACACTGTATCAGAATGCATGTAGAGCTCAGCAAACAACTGTTACATAAATTAAGATAAACTTAGCCATAAGATTTCCCATAGAAGCTGTTCTAAGTGCACTGCCATAGATTGCAGCAAGTATGGTTAGGTGTAAAATAGAGAAAGAGGTCTCCTTTCATTAGCCATAGAGAAGATAAACAGGCCTGGTTTTCTCCAGAAGTGTCTTATCTTCAAACTCGTGATTTCTGAAATTTTTTTTTGGCTATTATGTCATCTGGAGATATCAGAGAGATAGCTGACACACAGAGGCATTCCAGATAATATGTTAAGCAAGTTCTCAGGAAACAAGATCATTTTCCCATGCAGGTACACAAATATAAGTCCATCATGCCCAAAAGAACTATGTTGCATCCAGTGTGCACACATTATTTGGATTAAAAATCCCAGAGATAGTCATTGGATTCCCTGTAAAAAGTCCATTTGTCTGGATATCATCCATTAAACTTCCTTGAATATATTTGTTTAATAGGTAGTGTTGTATTTATAGTCACTGCATCTTACATAATTAGGAAAATTGACATTGCTACTTTCAAACATGCTTTTAATTTATTATCAATACAAGAGAAAATCAGCTAGGGGCCAAAAGAAATGTCTAAATCAACAGCAGTGCAAACTGAGTTTGGCTGCATTAGTGCACTGTTTTCACAGGAACTAAGATAAGGAATGAAGGAGCACCATGGGACAGAGACACTTTCATTCAGATTCATTCTTGAATGAACATGAAGTGCAACTGAAACTTGAAGTTTCTCCAAGGAGCTCTAAATAACAACACATCTTCTTCTTTTTATGCAGATGTTTAAATAATTTTCAAAGAAAACTTGATGAACATTATAAATGTCATTTTTGAATTTAAAGCCTGAGAGAAATGGCCAAATTCCTCTTTATCTTAAATACTTAAAAAAAGCTTTCGTTTAAGCAAGATATTGGTTATCCTAGATTTAAATTAATTAACTCTAAGTAATAAATGGAGAAGACTATGTTGAAAAAATGTTTTCAGCTTCTTCTTCTTCTTCTTCAGTCAGTGAAGAAGGGACCTTGCAACCAGCTTGAGACCTGCCTATTTTTTTGAAGGGTCTGGCTCCCACCACCATCTACAGAGGGATTAATCCCAACTCACAGTAAAATCTGACATTAGAACTAAGCTACTTTCACACCTCTTCTGTTCACCTGTCTGCTTCTCTGGCCCCACAGTGGGCTGGTTCAGATAGCTAAATCTGTAGAAAACAAATCCTGCTCACGAGAAAATGAACTGCTTCCTGCCATCTTTAGCTCCCTGAATCAGGTCATACCACAGCATGAATGATCATGTCATACTCAGACCAAGGTTAACAGTTTGCTTAGGAACACAGCTGGAGGCACAGGACAGCGAAAAGGGAGTAAACAGTAGCTTAAATATGGTATGAAACTGGCACCTCCTTCAAGTGGTTTGAATCCAAGTCTAAATGATGGAAACTATATATGTGTGTGTGTTGTCTCCATTGGTGTATGTATGTATTTATCTCCCAGATATCTATAAAGATAGTTATCTTTATATGAATGTATTTTTAACCAGCCTTTCCAAAATTATGGTACCTGTAAAAGAAAATATTTCTTCCCTTTCTTATGTCCAAGAAGACAGTGGTTCATCTTTGTCCTTAAAAGGATGCTTGCCAATTCTTTGGCTTGTCAAAGTGATGAGCAGATCTGAAGTGAACCTTTAATAATTTCCATGAGACATTTCTTAATAGATACATTGTGGGATCTAGCACACACAATTGGCTGAAATAACCCTCATGGCATATATAATGCTAACATGAACAAATTAAAGAGGATATTAATAATACTTCGCACTTTGTTGAGTCCATCCTTCAAGGATTTCAAAGCACTACAAAAATGTTAAATGATTAAGACTCCTGAGATCATTAAAGATGTAAACAAACATGCTTGTCAGCTAAGACAATGTCTGCTAATTAATTTATCCTCACGTTTGGAGAGAACTTTTATAACTGATTTGTAAATCTCCAAAAATAAAGGTTTGTAATTGAAATGCTGACATCTCCATAATTTCAGTGCAACCAGCAATTAATTTTGTAGTTTATTTCACAAAAAGTTAAAAAGCAGTGATCACTGCCTCTTATGTATTATGCTATAGACAGAAACAGCTGAATTTAAACAACACCACCACCAACAAAAAATTAATGTCTTGAACACCAATTAATTGTTCCTCAATTAGTTTATAATGAGAAAATCTTAATGCATGCAGCAGATCTAAGTTCAGGTCAATCATCTCTCTGGAATTTACATATGTGATAATTGTCTGAAAGACAAGAAATACTGTAAGCTTTTATCTTTGAAATGGCCAATTTTCATTTTGGAATCAACTTGAAAAATATTACATAAAAATATTTCCTGTGTTAACATTTTAAGAACATTGTTATCTTCTGCCATAGTAAAGGTTTGAAATTAAAGTAAAATCAATATTTTTTTGGCTTGTCACCTTGACCAGAATAGTGAATCCACACAGTAAAAATGTAATGATGCCTCCTATGAAATCCTTATATCCAAATAACAACAGGAACATGTATATTATCATATACTCCAGGTAAGAAGTTTTATGAACTTTGTTTTATATTGACCAATTCTGAACAGCTACATTATTTAGATGATTTTTTATTCTTAAATGACAGTGGAGCATAGGAACCATACCTTGATTCAATGCATATGCCAAGAGTTTTATAAAGAATAAAAGTGTCCCTCTTCCTCACAGAGTTTATGCTCTAAGCAAAACAAACTACAGTTTCTGCAGCTACATTTCAGTTATGTGGGACACCATTTTTCAGTAACATTTCATAGGGCTTTGATTTGCATATCAAGGCCTGTCACAAAAGAAATAACACACAGACTTTACAATAAATGCACACTTAAGTGCTAAGCTTAAACAGCTTAAATGCTGAGTTCACAGAGTTTTAATACTTACTGGAAAACTTGTTAAGCCTGTTCTGTAAGGTTTGAGTGTATTTACACATATATTGAACAGTTAAACACCTGATGCAATATTAGTTGCTGTTGGCCTCATTAATTATAATATTTTTGGGCTCTCATGTAACTCATCTTTTGAATCACAAGCTCATTTGATTTTTTAATGTTTATATAGGATGAATGAAGAGCTATAAAAGATTACGCTATGGCATCAGCCCCCAGGTTCATGTAAACTATGATTAGTACGAGACACCACATGATTCTACAATCTTCATATTTCTCTGTTCCCTAAAACTACAAAGGGCCATTAAAGCACTATATATAACACTATCTTAGGGTTTCTTTGAATTACAGTCGCTTAAACTATTTTCCAGAACCTTCCTGTTGTTGCTATCAAGCCTAAAACCAGATTTAGTGATTTAGATTTGGGAACAACCCCAAATTATTTCTATGTAGTTGGCTTGAGAGCACTCAGGGCCGCTTCTCAACTTTCTGCCACCAGAGAAAGGATTCACCAAGGGTAAATCATTCCTGACAAACTGGTGGCCTTCTATGAGAAGGTCACAACATCAATAGACAAGGGAAGAGCAACTGATGTCATTTACCTGGTTCTGAGCAAAGCCTTTGACACTGTCCCTCATGACATCCTGGTTTCCAAGCTGGTAAAATATGGGTTTGACAGATGGACAATTTGTTGGATAAAGAACTGGCTTGATACCAGAAACAAAGAGTGGCTGTCAATGAGTCCACGTCCAAGTGGAGACCAGTGACAAGTGGAGTTCTTTAAGGATCAGTCTTAACATCTTCGTCAGAGACATTGACAGTGGCATTGCGTGCACCATCAGCAAGTTTGCTGACAACACCAGGCTGTGTGGGGCAGCTGACACACTGGAGGGTAGGGATGCCATCCAGAGGGACCTCGACAGGCTGGAGAGGTAGGCCC